>JARQOC010000008.1:55231825-55372745 GCA_033576535.1 Allobates femoralis | reverse complement strand
GTTCTCACAACTTCTGCTTTACAGAGGGAAGGGAGAGCACAACTGCCTGATAGCGGCCGCCAATAGGCTGCAATGCGGGAGGCAAGGATTTTTTTCCCCACAGTACCTGTATCTTTGTGAAAAAGAAGATTCTGTAAGAACGGCAGGAACCTCAGAAACACGACTTCCACCCAACTCCATGTGCAATCTTCAATCCAGTACAGGGTCTAAGGGTGATCAGAGACACAGGAAAGCTGTGCAGTGAGGGGCCACTTCACTTATTGAATCATTTTCCATATACTCTAAAGATAGGATTAAAAAAAAAATAGAAAATATTCAGAATTAAGACGACAGAGCTCAGAGAAAAACCCATTAATCACATTATACAAATTATATACCCCTGCACTACAGACAGAGCTGCACACAGCCACACACTACATAAGACAGAGCGCCGCACACAGTGATACACTACATACGACAGAGCGCCGCACACAGCGATACACTACATACGACAGAGCGCCGCACACAGCGATACACTACATACGACAGAGCGCCGCACACAGCGATACACTACATACGACAGAGCGCCGCACACAGCGATACACTACATACGACAGAGCGCCGCACACAGCGATACATTACATACGACAGAGCGCCGCACACAGCGATACACTACATAACAGAGCGCCGCACACAGCGATACACTACATACAACAGAGCGCCGCACACAGCGATACACTACATACGACAGAGCGCCGCACACAGCGATACACTACATACGACAGAGCGCCGCACACAGCGATACACTACATACGACAGAGCGCCGCACACAGCGATACACTACATACGACAGAGCGCCGCACACAGCGATACACTACATACGACAGAGCGCCGCACACAGCGATACATTACATACGACAGAGCGCCGCACACAGCGATACATTACATACGACAGAGCGCCGCACACAGCAATACACTACATACGACAGAGCGCCGCAGACAGCGATGCACTACATACGACAGAATGCCGCACACAGCAGTGCACTACAGATGACAGAGCGCCACAGACAGCGAAGCAATACACTACATAAGACAGAGCGCTGCATACAGCAATACACTACAGACGACAGAGTGCCGCACACAGCGATACACTACATACGACAGAGTGCCGCACACAGCGATACACTAGATACGACAGAGCGCCGCAGACAGCGCAGCGATACACTACAGACGACAGAGTGCTGCACACAGCAGTAGAGGTGACACATTATCACAGCGTGTGGTGCAGTGTGTGGGTAAACCTAATGTTCATGTTGTTTGAATTGATGTATTGGATGAACTGTGAGAAAGATGATGCGCTGGCGGGGGGTACACCGTCCTTGCTGTCCCAGATGGCTATGACATCATCAATGTACCTTCCCCACCAGCGCAACTCACTCATGAATGGGTTTCCCTCACAATGGATATATTTATGTTCCCAAAAGCTCATGAAGATGTTCGCTAGTGAAGGCATTGAATGTAGGTGTGTTCAACTCCCTTTTATGTCTTTCATCTTATGGCTCATCAATAGGGTGAGTCATGTCTGTGTCACACACCTTGAGGTATGCATGCAGGGTGAGTCATCATGATGGTTTTGAGCACTTCTAAATCACCATGAAACTTGGACACCTAGTGTACGTATCCAAGTGTAGGTGTGTTCGATTCTCTTCTATGCCTTACATCTCATGGCTCATCAATAGGGTGAGTCATCTCTGTCACACACTTTGAAATATGCATGCAGGGTGAGTCATAATGATGGTTTTGGGCACTTCTAATCAGCATGAAACTTGGACACCTAGTGTATGCATCCAAGTGTAGGTGTGTTTGACTCTCTTCTATGCCTTACATCTCATGGCTCATCAATAGGGTGAGTCATCATGGTTAGTCTGAGCACACATTGGGTAATGGACACATTTTTGGACATTGAATGTATGTGCCCGGTTAAATGTCCTGTTCCAGCATTATGTTTGCTTTTATTAGTAGAACATAATGTGATACACAGGGGAGGCAAGAAAAAGGAAAAGAGAGAAAAAAGATGCAAATAATAAACCACACGTTTGTCACCCATTCAGGGAGACTAAAAATTGCTCTGTTTTATAGTGCATTGTCAGTTTCCATATATTACATGTTGGAATACATCTGGCTCTACAATATACAGATTAGGACAAAAATGCACAATAATGTGGTTCTAACACTGGTACAATGTTGGGAATGAATCAATGTTATTTGTTTATTTACCGTTTTTGTTCATTAATTTTGAGGTTGGTCAATTTGCGTGTATATACCACTAGGTGGAGCTTTTGTCTTCAGCGAGGGTGACAGGACAATTGTGTACAAGATAATTGTGTACGGACAATTGTGTACAGACAATTGTGTACAGGGCAATTGTGTCCAAGGACAATTGTGTACAAGGACAATTGTGTACAGGGCAATTGTGTACAAGGCAATTGTGTACAAGGCAATTGTGTACGGACAATTGTGTACAAGGCAATTGTGTACGGACAATTGTGTACAAGGCAATTGTGTACAAGGCAATTGTGTACGGACAATTGTGTACAAGGCAATTGTGTACGGACAATTGTGTACAAGGCAATTGTGTACAAGGCAATTGTGTACGGACAATTGTGTACAAGGCAATTGTGTACGGACAATTGTGTACAAGGCAATTGTGTACGGACAATTGTGTACAAGGCAATTGTGTACAAGGCAATTGTGTACGGACAATTGTGTACAAGGCAATTGTGTACGGACAATTGTGTACAGACAATTGTGTACAAGTGTGTACAAGGCAATTGTGTACGGACAATTGTGTACAACGCAATTGTGTACGGACAATTGTGTACAAGGCAATTGTGTACGGACAATTGTGTACAACGCAATTGTGTACGGACAATTGTGTACGGACGATTATTTACAGACAAGTATAGGGAAAACAAAAAATTAAACGTCCAAAAAAAGGAAATACTTTATTCATCATTGATTTTAACGTAAGATTGCTTATTGAATAACAGTTTCAAAGCTTCTTCTATTCTTATTCTACAAATATTGCTGGTCTTGTCTATCGTGCCTGCATGTTGCTGATCGCTCGTAGATACCGCAGCTTGTCTCCTTGATTGTGATAATCAGCCACTTTCACACGCAGTCGTTCAGCTAGCTGGACATACTTGCTTCGTGGATGCTCAACATTCAGTACCTCAGCATTCTGGGCTGTAAGTCTATGAATTGCCATGTCACTAATGAGTCCGTTGAACAGTTTCCACACGGTAGGATGAGCACAAAGAAAGAGTGCTTGTAAGGCGTTATGAAACCCCTCGCAGCAATTCGTGGTCTTGGGGGCAGAGGCCAAAGCGTCAGCATAATGATTCCAGACCTCTGGAGTAAACCTTGCGTTTCGAAAGCGTCCACCTACTCCTGGCCCCCTAACGTAGGTATGCTCAAAGTAGGAGAGGAGCTGATTGGTAGCATCATCATCAGGGAAGATTTGGGCTAGTTCGTCATACCTTGCACTTACTTCGGCTGGTGGGACAAACGCCAAGGAGGCCAAAGATTTTACCTTGAGATTGAACTCTCCATCCTCAGCCTCAAATTCAGCCTTTAGGCCCAGCTCATTGACCTTTCGAATAATGGACTGGCTCAGATGAAAGAAGCAGCCAGAAATCGCTGCAGCTGGAAACTCATCTTGGAAAGCTGACATTGCTGCCATCTCAAAGTCAAGAAGAATTTTCTGGGGATTTGCACCTGGCATCAACCCTTTGAGCGCCGTGATCATTCGACGATAGGTTGGACCAGTCTTGTTTGGCAGCAGGCAGTAGATCAGGGGAGGATAGGAGTTGCCGACTTTTGCATGGAGAGAATACAGCTGAAAGAACATGGTTGGCACCACCTTGAACGTTCCATCGCCAAACCATGTCTCTCCTCTTTCGAAATAAGGCAACAGTTCATTGCTACCAATGGCAAGAATCCTGTGGGGGTCATCTCTTGCAGAGTCATATAAAATGATGTCGCTGTATTCCTGGGGGATAGCAAAATTGATGCTTTGAGGAGGAGTCAGCATGGTGTTTGCTCGCTGCCTGACCCGACGTGTATTTCGCTCAACGTCACTTCGCTTGGGCATTCGAGACAACACGTCATCAGACCTGTCTCGAAGAACCTGTCCAACAATGCTTCTAGTAGATGCTTGAGAGCTGATTGCTTCTTGCCTCAGAGCAGCCATTGTAGCTCTGGCTTCAGCTTGAACTGGATCTGCAGAGTGACTGTGCTCAGTCGGCTGTTTAACAATCGCGGCTCCAGATGTGTGCATGCGTGCGGGACACTTGAATTTGTTGACTTGCCTGCACCGCCATTCTTTGATGCTGTCATCACGTGTCCTGTGCAGGATATACTCGTGTCCCCCAAGCCTAAGGACATCTTTGTCTTTTTCAGACTTGCTCATAGTAAAAGTCATGGTGAAAGTTGCAAGGGGTGAGTAATGAAACTGAAAGTAAGCGTCATTGTGAAAGTGGCCTGTACAAGTGGCCTGTACACAAATAATTGCCTTGTACACAATTGTCCGTACACAATTGCCTTGTACACAATTGCCTTGTACACAATTGTCCGTACACAATTGCCTTGTACACACTTGTACACAATTGTCTGTACACAATTGTCCGTACACAATTGCCTTGTACACAATTGTCCGTACACAATTGCCTTGTACACAATTGTCCGTACACAATTGCCTTGTACACACTTGTACACAATTGTCTGTACACAATTGTCCGTACACAATTGTCCGTACACAATTGCCTTGTACACAATTGTCCGTACACAATTGCCTTGTACACAATTGTCCGTACACAATTGCCTTGTACACAATTGTCCGTACACAATTGCCTTGTACACTATTGTCCGTACACAATTGCCTTGTACACAATTGCCTTGTACACAATTGTCCGTACACAATTGCCTTGTACACAATTGTCCGTACACAATTGCCTTGTACACAATTGTCCGTACACAATTGCCTTGTACACAATTGCCTTGTACACAATTGCCCTGTACACAATTGTCCTTGTACACAATTGTCCTTGGACACAATTGGCCTGTACACAATTGTCTGTACACAATTGTCCGTACACAATTATCTTGTACACAATTGTCATGGAACCTTCAGCTCTAATTAACTTTCTATTTCACCTGTGCATTTGACTTAGTTTTTATTGTATTTAAGGAAGTGTAAGGTCTTTTTTATGCTGTTGAAAAAGGATGTAATCCGAAACGCGTCCAGCGTGGGGTCATGTCTCCCTTTCAATTGTATGTTCATTTTTAATCTGCACAAATAAATGAACTATTATGAAGATCACGCCAAGTGCTGGAGTTTCCTTGCATAACTTGATTGGATAACAGACACTCCACTCCTTTGCACTAAACCGGCTCTCAGGTAAATATCCAGTGACAGCACCACCCCTTCCCCCCTTCCCTGAGACTTGACATTATCACAGTGTGTGGTGCAGCACAGGTGACACATTATCACAGAGTGCGGTGCAGCACAGGTGACACATTATCACAGTGTGCGGTGCAGCACAGGTGACACATTATCACAGTGTGTGGTGCAGCACAGGTGACACATTATCACAGTGTGTGGTGCAGCACAGGTGACACGTTATCACAGTGTGTGGTGCAGCACAGGTGACACATTATCACAGTGTGTGGTGCAGCACAGGTGACACATTATCACAGTGTGTGGTGCAGGACAGGTGACACATTATCACAGTGTGTGGTGCAGCACAGGTGACACATTATCACAGTGTGTGGTGCAGCACAGGTGACACATTATCACAGTGTGCGGTGCAGGACAGGTGACACATTATCACAGTGTGTGGTGCAGCACAGGTGACACATTATCACAGTGTGTGGTGCAGGACAGGTGACACATTATCACAGTGTGTGGTGCAGGACAGGTGACACATTATCACAGTGTGTGGTGCAGGACAGGTGACACATTATCACAGTGTGTGGTGCAGGACAGGTGACACATTATCACAGTGTGTGGTGCAGCACAGGTGACACATTATCACAGTGTGTGGTGCAGCACAGGTGACACATTATCACAGTGTGCGGTGCAGGACAGGTGACACATTATCACAGTGTGCGGTGCAGGACAGGTGACACATTATCACAGTGTGCGGTGCAGGACAGGTGACACATTATCACAGTGTGCGGTGCAGGACAGGTGACACATTATCACAGTGTGCGGTGCAGGACAGGTGACACATTATCACAGTGTGCGGTGCAGGACAGGTGACACATTATCACAGTGTGCGGTGCAGGACAGGTGACACATTATCACAGTGTGTGTGGTGCAGCACAGGTGACACATTATCACAGTGTGTGGTGCAGGACAGGTGACACATTATCACAGTGTGCGGTGCAGGACAGGTGACACATTATCACAGTGTGCGGTGCAGGACAGGTGACACATTATCACAGTGTGCAGTGCAGGACAGGTGACACATTATCACAGTGTGTGGTGCAGCACAGGTGACACATTATCACGGTGTGTGGTGCAGCACAGGTGACTCATTATCACAGTGTGCGGTGCAGCACAGGTGACACATTATCACAGTGTGTGGTGCAGCACAGGTGACACATTATCACAGTGTGCGGTGCAGGACAGGTGACACATTATCACAGTGTGCGGTGCAGGACAGGTGACACATTATCACAGTGTGTGGTGCAGCACAGGTGACACATTATCACAGTGTGTGGTGCAGCACAGGTGACACATTATCACAGTGTGTGGTGCAGGACAGGTGACATATTATCACAGTGTGCGGTGCAGGACAGGTGACATATTATCACAGTGTGTGGTGCAGCACAGGTGACACATTATCACAGTGTGTGGTGCAGCACAGGTGACTCATTATCACAGTGTGTGGTGCAGGACAGGTGACACATTATCACAGTGTGTGGTGCAGCACAGGTGACACATTATCACAGTGTGCGGTGCAGCACAGGTGACACATTATCACAGTGTGCGGTGCAGCACAGGTGACACATTATCACAGTGTGTGGTGCAGCACAGGTGACATATTATCACAGTGTGCGGTGCAGGACAGGTGACACATTATCACAGTGTGCGGTGCAGGACAGGTGACACATTATCACAGTGTGTGGTGCAGCACAGGTGACACATTATCACGGTGTGTGGTGCAGCACAGGTGACTCATTATCACAGTGTGCGGTGCAGCACAGGTAAACACATTATCACAGTGTGTGGTGCAGCACAGGTGACACATTATCACAGTGTGCGGTGCAGGACAGGTGACACATTATCACAGTGTGTGGTGCAGGACAGGTGACACATTATCACAGTGTGTGGTGCAGCACAGGTGACACATTATCAGTGTGTGGTGCAGCACAGGTGACACATTATCACAGTGTGCGGTGCAGCACAGGTGACACATTATCACAGTGTGTGGTGCAGCACAGGTGACACATTATCACAGTGTGTGGTGCAGCACAGGTGACACATTATCACAGTGTGCGGTGCAGCACAGGTGACACATTATCACAGTGTGTGGTGCAGCACAGGTGACACATTATCACAGTGTGCGGTGCAGCACAGGTGACTCATTATCACAGTGTGCGGTGCAGCACAGGTGACACATTATCACAGTGTGTGGTGCAGCACAGGTGACACATTATCACAGTGTGTGGTGCAGCACAGGTGACATATTATCACAGTGTGTGGTGCAGGACAGGTGACACATTATCACAGTGTGTGGTGCAGGACAGGTGACACATTATCACAGTGTGCGGTGCAGGACAGGTGACACATTATCACAGTGTGTGGTGCAGCACAGGTGACATATTATCACAGTGTGTGGTGCAGGACAGGTGACACATTATCACAGTGTGTGGTGCAGGACAGGTGACACATTATCACAGTGTGTGGTGCAGCACAGGTGACACATTATCACAGTGTGTGGTGCAGCACAGGTGACACATTATCACAGTGTGCGGTGCAGGACAGGTGACACATTATCACAGTGTGTGGTGCAGCACAGGTGACACATTATCACAGTGTGCGGTGCAGCACAGGTGACACATTATCACAGTGTGGTGCAGGACAGGTGACACATTATCACAGTGTGCGGTGCAGGACAGGTGACACATTATCACAGTGTGTGGGTCTCTCCTATACTTTTCCAGCACTGAGACTTTCCGCTGGCAGGAGTTCGTTAGTTGCTTTAATGCTGAAGAGAAGAGTGTGACAACATAATGCCATAGTGACGTAACGCCATAGTGACATACCGGAGCGCTGTCAGCAGCGGCCTCGCACTCACTGCGTCTGATCTATGAGGATTGAGGAAGGATGGAGGCGGGCCGCCTGCTATATCGTCTGTTGGCGTTACTACAGTGACGTCACAGGAAGGGGCGGGGCGATGAGCTGACATTAGGAGGCAGTGTTGCCGCGGCTCGTGGTCACGTGATCTTGAGAGGCGGGTGCTGAGTGTACAGTTGTGGTCCCCAACCACCGGGCCGCACCGCCGCAGACCAGCACTACACATTGTGTGCTCTGCGGCGGCTCCCGGAGTGATGTCACCGCCCCCTGCTGCATTACGTTCCCTCTCTCTTCTTTTCCTCAGCTATGTGTGACTAGAATTACACGAGAAGCCATCGGCCAATGACGGTGCGGCAGCCAGGCCCTGATTGGCTAGTGGCTTTTGCACTGTGATTGGCTGATGACTTTGTCATGTAGTTCTATTCACACACATAGCTGAGGAAAAAGAGAGAGGGAACGTTATGCAGCAGCGTGGGGGGGATTGGAGACCGGTGTGTGTGTCAGAGATGATGGGGGCTGAATAAAGAGGCTGAAAGAGGAGGCTGGGGGGGAGGGGGTTAAAGAGGAGGCTGGAGGATGGAAAAGCAGGTTATGGCTTGAAGAGGCTGGGGGGTTAAAGAGGAGGCTGGGGGGTTTAAAGAGGAGGCTGAAAGAGGAGGCTGGGGGATGGAAAAGCAGGTTATGGTTGGGAGAGGAGGCTGGAAAAGCAGGTTATGGCTGGAAGAGGAGGCTGGAGGCTGAAATAGGAGGCTGGGGGGTTAAAGAGGAGGCTGGGGGATGGAAAAGTAGGTTATGGTTGGAAGAGGAGGCTGGGGGGTTAAAGAGGAGGCTGAAAGAGGAGGCTGGGGGGTTTAAAGAGGAGGCTGAAAGAGGAGGCTGGGGGATGGAAAAGCAGGTTATGGTTGGGAGAGGAGGCTAGGGGTTAAAGGGGAGGCTGGGGGATGGAAAAGCTGGTTATGGCTGGAAGAGGAGGCTGGGGGGTTAAAAAGGAAGCTGGAGGATGGAAAAGCAGGTTATGGCTTGAAGAGGAGGCTGGGGGGTTAAAGAGGAGCCTGGGGATGAAAAAGCAGGTTATGGTTGGAAGAGGAGGCTGGGGGTTAAAGAGGAGGCTGATAGAGGAGGCTGGGGGGTTAAAGAGGAGGCTGGGGGATTGAAAAGCAGGTTATGGCTTGAAGAGGAGGCTGAAAGAGGAGGCTGGGGGGTTAAAGAGGAGACTGAAAGAGGAGGCTGGGGGATGGAAAAGCAGGATTTGGCTGGAGGAGGAGGCTGGGGGGTTAAAGAGGAGGCTGGGGGATGGAAAAGCAGGCTATGGCTTGAAGAGGAGGCTGGAGGCTGAAGGAAGAGGCTGGGGGATGGAAAAGCAGGTTATGGCTGGAAAAGGAGACTGGGGGGTTAAAGAGGAGGCTTGAGGATGGAAAAGCAAATTATGGCTTGAAGAAGAGGTTGGGGGTTAAAGAGGAGGTTATGGTTGGAAGAGGAGTCTGGGGGTTTAAAGAGGAGGCTGATAGAGGAGGCTGGGGATGGAAAAGCAGGTTATGGCTGGAAGAGGAGGCTGGGGGGTTAAAGAGGAGGCTGGAGGCTGAAAGAGGAGGCTGGGGGGTTAAAGATGAGGCTGGAGGATGGAAAAGCAGGTTATGGCTTGAAGAGGAGGCTGGGGAGGTTAAAGAGGAGGCTGAAAAAGGAGGCTGGGGGGTTAAAGAGGAGGCTGGGGTGGAAAAGCAGGTTATGGCTGGAAGAGGAGGCTGGGGAGTTAAAGAAGAGGCTGAAAGAGGAGGCTGGAGGCTGAAAGAGGATGGGGGATGGAAAAGCAGGTTATGGCTGGAAAAGGAGGCTGGGGAGTTAAAGAAGAGGCTGAAAGAGGAGGCTGGAGGCTGAAAGAGGAAGCTGGGGGGGTTAAAGAGGAGGCTGGGGGAATTAAAGAGGAGGCTGGGGGGGGTTAAAAAGGAGGCTGAAAGAGGAAAAGAGGAGGCTGAAGGAGGCTGGGGGATGGAAAAGCAGGTTATGGCTGGAAGAGGAGGCGGGGGGGGGGGGTTAAAGAGGAGGCTGAAGGAGGAGGCTGGAGGATGGAAAAGCAGGTTATGGCTTGAAGAGGAGGCGGGGGGGTTAAAGAGGAGGCTGGAGGATGAAAGAGGAGGCTGGGGGATGGAAAAGCAGGTTATGGCTGGAAGAGGAGGCTGGGGGGCGTTAAAGAGGAGACAGGAGGCTGATAGAGGAGGCTGAGGGGGGTTAAAGAGGAGGCTGAAGGAGGCTGGGGGATGGAAAAGCAGGTTATGGCTGGAAGAGGAGACTGGGGGGTTAAAGAGGAGGCTGAAGGAGGAGGCTGGAGGATGGAAAAGCAGGTTATGGCATGAAGAGGAGGCTGGGGGTGGAAAAGCAGGTTATGGTTGGAAGAGGAGGCTGGGGGTTAAAGAGGATGCTGGAGGCTGAAAGAGGAGGCTGGGGGGTTAAAGAGGAGGCTGGGGGATGGAAAAGCAGGTTATGGCTGGAAGAGGAGGCTGGGGGGTTAATGAGGAGGCTGAAAAAGGAGGCTGGGGGGTTAAAGAGGAGGCTGGGGTGGAAAAGCAGGTTATGGCTGGAAGAGGAGGCTGGGGAGTTAAAGAAGAGGCTGAAAGAGGAGGCTGGAGGCTGAAAGAGGAAGCTGGGGGGGTTAAAGAGGAGGCTGGGGGAATTAAAGAGGAGGCTGGGGGGGGTTAAAAAGGAGGCTGAAAGAGGAAAAGAGGAGGCTGAAGGAGGCTGGGGGATGGAAAAGCAGGTTATGGCTGGAAGAGGAGGCGGGGGGGGGGTTAAAGAGGAGGCTGGAGGCTGAAGGAGGAGGCTGGAGGATGGAAAAGCAGGTTATGGCTTGAAGAGGAGGCGGGGGGGTTAAAGAGGAGGCTGGAGGATGAAAGAGGAGGCTGGGGGATGGAAAAGCAGGTTATGGCTGGAAGAGGAGGACTGGGGGGTTAAAGAGGAGCTAAGGAGGCTGGTAGTAGGTGGAGTGAGCTGGGGGTTAAAGAGGAGGCTGAAAGGAGGCTGGGGGATGGAAAAGCAGGTTATGGTGGAAGAGGAGCTGGGGGTTAAAGAGGAGGCTGAAGGGAGGAGCTGGAGGATGGAAAAGCAGGTTATGGCATGGAAGAGGAGGCTGGGGGTGGAAAAGAGGAGGTGGAAGAGGAGGCTGGGGATGAAAAGAGGATGGGGAGGCTGGAAAGAGGAGGCTGGGGGGTTAAAGAGGAGGCTGGGGGGATGAAAAGAGGTTATGGCTGAAGAGGAGGCTGGGGGTTGAATGAGAGGTAGGAAGCTGAAAGAGGAGGCTGGGGGGTTGGAAAAAAGTTATGGCTGGAAGAGGAGGCTGGGGGGTTAAAGAGGAAGGGCTGGAGGCTGAAAGCAGGGGGGACTGGGGGATGGAAAAGCAGGTTAGGCTGAAGGGGGAGGCTGGGGGGTTAAAGAAGAGGCTAAAAGAGGAGGCTGGGGGGTTTAAAGAGGAGGCTGGGTGCTGAAAGAGGAGGCTGGGGGATGGAAAGCAGGTTATGGCTGGAAGAGGAGGTGGGGGGTTAAAGAGGAGCTGGAGGCGGAAAGAGGAGGTGGGGGGTTAAAGAGGAGGCTGAAGAGGAAGCTGGGGATAGGAAAAGCAGGTTATGGCTGGAAGAGGAGGCTGGGGGGTTAAAGAGGAGGCTGGAGCTGAAGGAGAGGCTGGAGTATGGAAAAGCAGGTTATGGCATGAAGAGGAGGCTGGGGGGGGAAAAGCAGGTTATGATCGGAAGAGGAGGCTGGGGGGGTTAAAGAGGAGGCTGGAGGCTGAAAGAGGAGGTGGGGGGTTAAAAGGAGGCTGAAAGAGGAGGGGGGGTTAAAGAGGAGGGCTGGGAGAGGAAAGCAGGGTTAATGGAGGTGGAAGAGAGGCTGGGGGATGAAAAGAGGAGGCTGGAGGCTGGATAGAGGAGGTGGGGGGTTAAAAAGGAGGCTGAAAGAGGGGCTGGGGATGGTTAAAGAGGAGGCTGGGGATGGAAGCGGGGGTTATGGCTAAAGAGGAGGCTGGGGGGGTAAAGAGGAAGCTGGAGGAGGAGGCTGGAAGATGGAAAAGCAGGTTATGGCTTGAAGAGGAGGGGGGGGGGGGGTCTAAAGAGGAGGCTGGAGGCTGAAAGAGGAGGCTGGGGGATGGAAAAGCAGGTGTTATGGCTGGGAAAGAGGAGGCTGGAGGCTGAAGAGGAGGCTGAGAGGGGGGGTTAAAGAGGAGGCTGAAGGAGGGCTGGGGGTATGGAAAAGCAGGTTATGGCTGGAAGAGGAGGACTGGGGGTTAAAGAGGAGGCTGAAGGAGGAGGCTGGGGGTGGAAAAGCAGGTTATGGTTGGAAGAGGAGGCTGGGGGTGAAGAGGAGGCTGGAGGCTGAAAGAGGAGGCTGGGGATGGAAAAGCAGGTTATGGCTGGAAGAGGAGGCTGGGGGGGTAAATGAGAGGCTGGAAGCTGAAAGAGGAGGCTGGGGGATAGAAAAGCAAGTTATGGCTGGAAGAGGAGGCTGGGGGGGTTAAAGAGGAGGCTGGTAGGCTGATAGAGGAGGCTGGGGGGTTAAAGTAGGAGGCTGAAGGCTGAAAGAGGCGGCTGGGGGGATGGAAAAGCAGGTTAGGGCTGGAAGAGGACTGGGGGATTAAAGAGGAGGCTGAAGAGGAGGCGGGGTTAAAAAGGAGGCTGAAGAGGGTAAAGAGGAGGCTGAAGGAGGCTGGGGGATGGAAAAGCAGGTTATGGCTGGAAGAGGAGGCGTGGGGGGTTAAAGAGGAGGCTGGAGGCTGAAGGAGGAGGCTGGAGGATGGAAAAGCAGGTTATGGCTTGAAGAGGAGGCGGGGGGGTTAAAGAGGAGGCTGGAGGCTGAAAGAGGAGGCTGGGGATGGAAAAGCAGGTTATGGCTGGAAGAGGAGGATGGGGGGTTAAAGAGGTGACGGAGGCTGATAGAGGAGGCTGAGGGGGGGTTAAAGAGGAGGCTGAAGGAGGCTGGGGATGGAAAAGCAGGTTATGGCTGGAAAGAGGAGACTGGGGGGTTAAAGAGGAGGCTGAAGGAGGAGGCTGGAGGATGGAAAAGCAGGTTATGGCATGAAGAGGAGGCTGGGGGGGAAAAGCAGGTTATGGTGGAAGAGGAGGCTGGGGGTTAAAGAGGAGCTGGAGGCTGAAAGAGGAGGCTGGGGGGTTAAGAGCTGAAGGAGGCTGGGGGATGGAAAAGCAGGTTATGGCTGGAAGAGGAGGGGGGGGTTAAAGAGGAGGCTGGAGGATGGAAAAGCAGGTTATGGCTTGAAGAGGAGGCTGGGGGTTAAAGAGGAGGCTGGAGGCTGATAGAGGAGGCTGGGGGGGGGTTAAAGAGGAGGCTGGAGGCTGAAAGAGAAGGCTGGGGGGTTAAAGAGGAGGCTGGGGGATGGAAAAGCAGGTTATGGCTGGAAGAGGAGGCTGGGTGGTTAAAGAGGAGGCTGGAGGATGGAAAAGCAGGTTATGGCTTGAAGAGGAGGCTGGGGGTTAAAGAGGAGGCTGGAGGCTGATAGAGGAGGCTGAGGGGTTAAAGAGGAGGCTGGAGGCTGAAAGAGAAGACTGGGGGGGTTAAAGAGGAGGCTGGGGGATGGAAAAGCAGGTTATGGCATGAAGAGGAGGCTGGGGGTGGAAAAGCAGGTTATGGTTGGAAGAGGAGGCTGGGGGGTTAAAGAAGAGGCTGGAGGCTGAAAGAGGAGGCTGGGGGGTTGAAAGAGGAGGCTGAAAGAGGAGGCTGGGGGGTTAAAGAGGAGGCTGGGGATGCAAAAGCAAGTTATGGTTGAAGAGGAGGCTGGGGGGTTAAAGAGGAGGCTGGAGGCTGATAGAGGAGGCTGGGGGGGTTAAAGAGGAGATTGAAAGAGGAGGATGGGGGATGGAAAAGCAGGTTATGGCTGGAAGAGGAGGCTGGGGGGTTAAAGGTGAGGCTGGAGGCTGAAAGAGGAGGCTGGAAGATGGAAAAGCAGGTTATGGCTTGAAGAGGAGGCTGGGGGGTTAAAGAGGGGGCTGGAGGCTGAAAGAGGAGGCTGGGGGATGGAAAAGCAGGTTATGGCTGGAAGAGGAGGCTGGGGGGGTTAAAGGAGGCTGAAAGAGGAGGCTGGGGGGTTTAAAGAGGAGGCTGGAGGCTGAAAGAGAAGGCTGGGGGGTTAAAGAGGAGGCTGAAAGAGGAGGCTGGGGGATGGAAAAGCAGGCTATGGTTGGAAGAGGAGGCTGGGGGGTTAAAGAGGACGCTGGAGGCTGAAAGATGAGGCAGGAGGGTTAAAGAGGAGGCTGGGGGATGGAAAAGCAGGTTATGGCTGGAAGAGGAGGCTGGGGGGTTAAAGAGGAGGCTGGAGGCTTAAAGAGGAGGCTGGGGGCTGGAAAAGGAGGCTGGGGACTGCAAGGGGATAGACCAATAAGACATTCCCCGCCAATAAGATGTAATGCATCTTTCAGGGAAACAGGATAGTAAACCCCACCCCTTCTACATGGCCCCACCCTATATGATAAAAGCCCCATTCCCTATAACACTCCCTGTTGGGCCTCAGAGAAATTATCCTGCTTGATGCCGATCCCCGGAGCAAAAAAGATTGGGGACCCCTGACCTAGGAGATGGTGAAACAAAGCGACCCAGATGTCATGGGATGGAGATACAGGGGAGTCCTGTTTCATTTTTTCATTGTATTATTTTATAATTTTTTATTGTATTTTTTATTTAATTATTATATTTTTTATTTTATTGTCATTATTTTATATTATTCTATTATTATTATTTCATTTAATTTATTATTTTATTATTTTTCTGGACTCTGCCGACACATCAGCTAATGGTGTAAACCGTCCACCAAAACCGCTCGGCTAATGTGTCATCTGATGGGTTTTGACGGCCTGTCTACACAACCAGGTGACACATCAGCTGATGGGTTTGCCGCCTGGTCAGCTGATTCAGGTCCTTGCAGCGACCGGACATCTTTCCGGGACAGTCTACGGAGAGGTATTTCATTTTTTTTTATTTTTTACTCATTGCTTTATTTTATTTTTTTGCTTTACCAGTGTATGTACATGTATGTGTATGTGTATTGTGGTGATGCGACCCTGATGTGTCCCCTGACCGGTGCACAGCACATGGGGGATTGTATCTTTTGCTCTGTGGCAGCACTCACAGGGTTAACAGAAGTGAGATCTGAGCTAAGTGCTGATGGAAAGCACTCAGCCCACCTGTGATGGGATAGGAGATGATATGAGCTGCCCTGGGCTGAGGAGTGGAGAGGAATTGCTGTGTGAGGCTAACACAGCCTGGGAGCTCTCTCATGGTGGGGTTACACGTAGCGATATCGTCCCGATATCGCATACAACGCCGCGGGAGCGTGCATTTTGGGAGCACTTTTCCCGATATCGCATCGCCGGTTTACACGCTGCGATATCGGGAAACAACGCCCCTCCGATGTGTACGCCCACCAACCCAGCAACGACCATTTAACATGGGAGTTAATGGGTGAGGTGCGAGTACGCATCGGAGTTGGGCTGTCACACGCAGCAATGCTGGTACAACGGCCTTGCGATATCGGGGAGTTGAATAGCTTTGCTATTCAACTCCGATATCGTTTTGGCATCGTTCCAGCATCGCGTTGGATGCTAAAACAATACAACGCGCACCCGATATCGGCTCCAACTTGCGACCCACGTGACTTTTTGTCGGAGTTGGGTCGGAGTTGGACGCCGATATCGCGGCGTGTAAACCCACCATCAGAGAGGACGTTCATGAGACTAGTGAGCGGACGGTGCAGAGAGAGAGTGGTTGTGTGCTGATAACACAGCCTAGCAGTAAGGACCTGGCCCTCACCAGTGGAGCCGGCCAAGACAGAGCCTGTCCTAGGTACAGAGGTACTGTGTGTGTTGGGTGAACAGAGTTCAACCAGCTGTGCCCCAGAACCTGGAGGTCTGTAATATACCTGAACTGTACCATTAAACTGTGTGTTGTGTGAACAGTTGCCTGAGTCACTGCCTTCCGTCGTGTCGATCCTAACCGCTACCTTACATGTGGTGGAGGATGCGGGCACAGCAACCTGGTTGCTGACGGCAATGACTTGGTGAGAGAAAAAAAAAAAAGGCAAACTCAGTTCACACATGTCAGTGGTGAAACCTGCTACGCTACAGTACAAACCAGCAGCCAGCATGGAGGACCTGCTTAAGCACCTGGTGCAAGCACAGCAACAACAGCAGCAAATGCACCAGCAACAGCAGGTCGCACAACAGGAGGCTAATCAGCTCTTGATCAGGCAAATGCAGCAGCAACAGGAGCATCAGCAGCGCCAACAGGAGCATCAGCAGCGCCAACAGGAGCATCAGCAGCGACAGTTGGATCTTCTGACGGAGGCAATCCGTGCAAAGCCAGCGGCTCCATCCCCAGGTCAAGGAGATGACAGCAGCGTCCGGAAGGCGGTAAGTCGTGCAATGCAAAAGATGACCCCGGGCGATGATGTGGAAGCTTTCCTGGCGTTATTTGAGGGGGTTGCAGAGCGAGAGAAACTGCCGCCAGAGCAGTGGGCTGAAATGTTGCCGCCTTACTTAACCGGAGAGTCCAAAAAGCCTACCTAGACCTCTGCACAGAGGACGCCATGGACTATGGGACTCTGAAAGGTGAGATCCTTGCCAGAATGGGGGTTAATACGTATGTAAGGGCTCAACGGGTAAGCCAGTGGTCCTTTGAGGAGGGTAAACCCGTCCGGTCTCAGGCCTATGACTTGTTGCACCTGGTAAAGAAGTGGCTGCAGCCTGAAAGCCTGAGCCCCGCACAAATGATAGAGAGGGTGGTTGTTGACCGGTTTGTGCGCACTCTGCCTGTCTCCATCCAACAGTGGGTGGGACAAGGTGACCCGGGTACCCTAGATCAGGTAGTGAGTGTGGTGGAGCGGCATGTGGCTACACAAGACTTGATTCGGGACTCTGGGACAGTGCGTGTAGCACGGCGGACCGCATCCACCAAACCGGCAATTAGGGACCCCCAACCCGGGCCTCTGCTGGGTTCAACCCCACCACAGGCAGAGAATGTGCACCACCCAGAAGTGAGACGGAAACCCGGGTCTCCTAAGCGGGGCACCGTAAATAATTTTTTCCCCACCATAAGGTGTTGGCGATGCCAGGAGTCAGGACACGCAATGGCGCAGTGTCCCCTCAACACGGAGTCCATGGACTGTGGGTATACCCACCGGATGTCCATGTTCGCCCAATCTGCCAGGGCAGGACGCTATGGGACTGGGCGTAAAAGGAGTGTTTTGTGCCAGGTTCGGCTCAATGGATATGACGCTATGGCCCTGTTGGACTCAGGGAGTGGTGTGACCCTTGTGTGTGCCTCCTTGGCCTCTAGATCCCAACCCACCGGCCGTACGGTGCGAGTGCTTGGGGTCCATGGGGACCACCGTAGGTATCCAAAAAGGAGGGTCACTATCACTACCCTGTCCGGACGGGTTCGACATGAAGTGGGGGTGGTGAAGACACTGCCTTTCGATATGATTTTGGGGAGGGATTTTCCTCTGTTCTGGACTCTGTGGGAGAGGCAAACTAATCCTCAGGTAGTGAATGGTCCAGGCCCTGAGCCCAAAGATCCCGACTCTGGGACACCTGCCATAGGGGTCACCACTATGGGGAAAGAGTGTAATCCCGATAGGCGTTCCCTAGAGGTAAAGGCAGGAGGTTTCAGAGCGTACAACCCCCGCATACAGGTGCAGAAGCGCCAACCACAATGTCCCAAGACCCGTAGATGTACTCACGGTACAGACAGTGACTCCACTGTGGACTTAGGGCTACGGGACTCAGATGACCTGCCCAATCGTGTAGCAGACGACATAGCGTCAGGACTCCACATAGCCAAAAGGATAGGTGGACCGCGCTACCACACTGGCCTTTGAGACATAGAGTGACTGGGTCCGATTGGTCTTGGTACACAAGGAAACAGTTGGTGCCGGTACGGGACCGCGTGTCAGACGCGGACGGCCCTGGTCGACGGTCCCCTCGACCGGTGGGCTCCGAGGACGGGGAGCCCCTGTCTCAAGGCCCCGGATCGTGGGCTGGTGTTCCGCCCCACGGGCTTGAACAGAGGGGGGAGGTATGTGGTGATGCGACCCCGATGTGTCCCTGACCGGTGCACAGCACATGGGGGATTGTATCTTTTGCTCTGTGGCAGCACTCACAGGGTTAACAGAAGTGAGATCTGAGCTAAGTGCTGATGGAAAGCACTCAGCCCACCTGTGATGGGATAGGAGATGATATGAGCTGCCCTGGGCTGAGGAGTGGAGGAGAAGAGGAGGAACTGCTGTGTGAAGCTAACAGCAGCCTGGGAGCTCTCTCAGAGAGGACGTTCATGAGACTAGTGAGCGGACGGTGCAGAGAGAGAGTGGTTGTGTGCTGATAACACAGCCTAGCAGTAAGGACCTGGCCCTCACCAGTGGAGCCGGCCAGGACAGAGCCTGTCCTAGGTACAGAGGTACTGTGTGTGTTGGGGGAACAGAGTTCAACCAGCTGTGCCCCAGAACCTGGAGGTCTGTAATATACCTGAACTGTACCATTAAACTGTGTGTTGCGTGAACAGTTGCCTGAGTCACTGCCTTCCGTCGTGCCGATCCTAACCGCTACCTTACAGTATGTACATACACTGCTAAAGCGAAAGTACAGACATGTCACCCAGGAGTAGGATTATTCCTGCCCCCATGTGACAGGGTCGAGCCCCAGGCCCTGGTGTACTCGGGGATCAGGCTCGGTGGGTGTTTTCAAGGGGATGTCACGGTGGCAGCGCCTGAGCCCGTGGCCTGGGTGACACTTCAATAAGGGGTGTATGTACAGGGGATTAGAGATTGTCATGTGACGCCACCTGTAGTACCTGGTGATGGGTCACCAGCGCCGCCACAGTCCTCCGGAGGTCGATGGCAATGCGGCAGAGATGGCAAAGCTCCCTACAGGTGGAGCTGGTCCTCCAGGGCAGCTTAGTGTAAGGGGCAGCTTGGAGTGGAACTTTAAGTCGGGGTAGGGAGTGATGGAGCAGTCTATAAGGGACACCGGGAGCAGAGAGGAATGAGGCACACACTGGAAAAAGTCTCTTTTACCTTTTTACTGGTGGTAATAGCAGGTAATGACGTCCAGAGCACTGTCGGGTGACCAGGTGCACAGTGAGCTTCCACAGCAAGTGGGTATAAGGCCTCCTCAATTACAGTTCCTGAATCCCTGTCTGTATGCAGCACGACTTGTTTCCTTCTTCCTCTGTTCCTCTCTCTCTCCTCCTGCGCGGTCCACGGGTTACCCTCTCTGACCACTGCTTTGTGATGCCTCACTGCGTTGTCTGGCTCCCTCTCTTTGGGTACGCAGGGGGACTGGGTGACTGAAGTCTCCACAGTGTGACAGGGTTTTCTGTAGCCTTGAAGTATCCTACAGGTGTGGATCCCCGAAGTTCGGTACGCCTTTGGGTGAACCTCCACCGGTTCCTCACTCCCTTGGTTCTGCTCCTTGCCGTCTGTCCCCACTCCTAGGCTTGGCTCAACAGCAGAAGGGCCACTGGTTCGGGCCTAACTGCAGCACCGATCACCAGGACGTCTTCGCAGCTCTCCTAGCGTCTGCACACTCTAACTAACTCCTCCCCAGCAGCAGTATTTATAAGGGACCTCACCTAAAGCCAGTGAGTATAGCTCCCCCTACTGTGCCGGGGTGGAAGGTGTTGCATGTAGTAGGTACCTGCTGTGGAAACCCAGCTGTGCATTAAGGAAGTCTGTGGCTACCTGTGTGAGCAGGGCACCACAACAGCATTTCCTCTTGTGCCTGCACTTTTAGGTAACGACAATGTCTGTTCCAGCGCTTCATAATGGGGCCTATCGGAAGAAGTACACGCTTTATCACGGAAAGAATTGACATATTCATTATTTTTACGGAAGTGCTTTCGGTCCCAAAAGCGTGTCCACAAAATGCACAGCATCTGAACGGCAAACGTGAATTTCCATTCACTTTGCTGGGAAATGCAGATGCAACGTCCACCAGGGCTGGGGGGTACTCGGTATCCGAGCCTGCGATACATGGGGAGGTCACTGTGGCTATGAGCCGGCTCCCCGACCCTGGCCGTGCAGTTAAGGGGTATTTACAGGGGATGATCATGACGCCACCTGTGGTATTCAGCCAGGGATTATTATCTTTATTCTGGACAAACTGACTTATATACAGTGCTTTACCACAGTTGCACTTAGTTACACAGAATCATACTAAGGTATTATATGTTTATTTCTTTTTAGATGGAGGATGTATATCACTCTGCTATTTAATTTCTCAGCGTATCAATATATTCTTTCGTGTGTATTCTATTTTTTGATTTTTGTAATTTTTTGTGGTGATCAAACAATGTTATGAGATTTCGTTTATATGATGTAGTCATATCAAACTGTAACTTGATTTTTTTGCACTTTCTCTTGTATACCAAATTAGTGTGTCCCAAGAAGAACGTCTGAGACTAGAGAGCCGATGTTAAAGCAAATATCATTTTTTGTCTGATCGACCAAAAACAAGCACGGTGGCTCAAGTGGTTAGCACTGTAGCCTTTGCAGCACTGGGGTCTTGAAGTCCTGGGTTCAATTCCCACCAAGGACACTAAGGACAACATCTGCAAGGAGTTTGTATGTTCTCCCCGTGTTTGCGTGGGTTTCCTCCGGGCACTCCGGTTTCCTCCCACATTGTAAAGACATACTGATAGGATGTTTAGATTGTGAGCTCCAAGAGAGACAGCATTACTCATGTATGTAAAGTGCTATGGAATTAATAGCGCTATATAAATGAATAAATTATTATAAATTATTATAAAGAACGTATTCTTCTTGATACCTTTTGGACTTGATTGACATTATTTGGTGTGGCAGATCATTTTTGTATAGATGATGCAGATTAGGACCGCTGGGGCAGGTTGTAGTGTAGCCAGGATAGTATCGCTCCCCGCAGGTGGAGCAGGGCCCCAGGGTTGATGTTAGAGTCGATAGCAGGGACGGGGCATTGGCGGTGTAGAAGGTAACAGGAGCAGACAGACACAGTTTGTGTAGTTCTTTACTTGCTGATCGAGCAAGGCTACCCAGCCATGTGCTGTGCTTCTCCAGGGTGCAGCCAGGTCAGCTCCCAGGTAATCAGGATCACTCCGCCAAGACAACTTTCGTGGGCCTTCCCAGTTTGCTCCTTCCCTGCGCTGGATTACTCACCTCTCCTGCCCTGCGCCTTTATGAACAGGGTCCCAAGCTGGTGGCTGCGGGCCTTGTCGGGCGACGGGCAATACGTCCCTTGACCCTAGTTCTAGGCACTGTCCTGCAGATTGTCCACGTTTGGCAGCCACTTCTCCTGCAAATGCAGTGGTCTTCGGTTTTCCTGGTGGAACCTTGAAGTGTCCACACTAGATCGGGTCCGTTCCCCTCTGGGAACCAGTCCCTCTGCCTGACTCGGGGTCACCGAGGGAACGCGGCGAGGTGGGTATTAAGTGCAGGAAGAAAGTGCAGGCCGTTCACACACAGAACGCTGCGTTCTGTGAAGATCCATTCTTGGTGCAGTTTTGCACCCAAAACAGATCCTCAGAAATGTGTGTGAACGCAGCCTTATTCAACAATCATAGAAACACAAAACATCATACATGAGGCTAAATAACCCCATGTTGGCAAAACAAGGCCAAATAACGCAGACTGCAATCTCATGCCACGAAAAAATGGTGCAAAAATAACCTGCAAACAGGCACCTATAATAAGGTGACATCTAATGTGCAATGGTTCTATGGCAGACCTCCCATCCATCTCAGATCCTGCGGGACTGTCCTGATCTGAGGACTCGAGTCCTGCGTCCCACCCATATACAAGAGAGGGGTCATTAGCGCTAAGTTTAATGTACTAGGGTAGAATACGAAGGAAATAAATCTATAGTTAGCCTGCGTTCACCTACAGGGTATTTGTGAGGATCTGTTTTTGTGCAAAACTGCACCAAGAACGGATCTTCACAGAATGCAGTGTGCCGTGTGTGAAGGCCTGTGCTTTCTTCCTGCACTTTATACTTACCTCGCCGCACTCCCTTGGTGACCACCAGCGGTGTCTTCTGATCCCCACAAGACCCGCCGTGACCACGGGCTCTAGGACCCTGCAGGACCATGTGACCTGGTGACGTCACCCAGTCACGTGGTGTTGTTTAAGGTCCTGAACCAGGTCCTGTGCCATAGGGATGAAGAGAGATCAGAGTGGGAGTGCGACGAGGTGAGTAAAAAGCGCGCTGAAAAAAGTGCATCCGCAAAAAAGACGGACCATGTGAACGGATTTCTGCAAAAGCCATTGCTTCTGCTGAGATTCGTAGCGGAGCTGCGTTCCATTGCAGTTACGCAGCGCCGCTTAAATGCCGAAATATGCTGTGTGTGAACGCAGCCTCAGTGTCTTTCTGTACATTATATATGACACACACAGTTCTGTATAATCTCATAGACATAGATGGCTCTGCTACATGCACATGTGGACACACACAGCTCTACCACATGCAAATATAGACACACCGCTCTGCTGCATGCACACTACACACACAGTTCTGCCACATGCACACCAGACACAGCTCTGCTACATGCACACTACACACACAGCTCTGCTACATGACAATACAGATACTGAGATACTGGTTGTGTGAGATGTATGTGATAACGGTGGTTCGGTGGGAATGGAGGTTTGTTGAACAAGTGTGTTTATGGGTACAGCAGTGATGTACAAGAGCTGTTGCAGCTCTGGGCGGCTACTGTGAGGTGTGTGATCTCTAAGTTTGTGGCAGTTTTAGAGGGGTGCGGCTGGGCGACATCGAACTTTAATTGCAGCTTGAGACGGTGGCAGCTGGGTGATCCCAAATGGATGGTGCTTCTTGTCCCACGCACACTGCCAATAACAAACCAAACCAGAACTCCATGAGATGAAAGTAATGGAGCCTTTAATCCTTACACGTTTCAGAGTGCTTTCACACTCCTTCATCAGGAGAATCACCACATTCTCCTGATGAAAGAGCGTGGAAGCACTCTGAAACGCGTAGGGTTTAAAGGCTCCATTACTTTTACCTCGTGGAGTTCTGGTTCGGTTTGTTATCGGCAGTGTGCGTGGGACAAGAAGCACCGTCCATTCGGGATAATTACTGCAGCCACAGCAGTTGCATGGACTGCGGGTCCAGCAGCACTCCAACACAGGCATACACTGATTGTGGGTTTCACCACCTTACAAGGTGAGCAGCGATATTGGTTTTCCTTGCTCACTATACTAAAAGTATAAGACACTATTTGCACATTTGTTCCCCCTCTTTTTAGTTCTGGTGGCTGCCAGGTGACTCTTAACATTCATGGCAGACTTAGACGGCGGCTGCAGGGAGACACGTAACATTGGTGGCAGCAGCCTTGTATGGGTGCCACTGGGCGACATCTAACAATTGGTTGTATGGCAGGTTACAGGTAACACTTCTGGCGCATTGGAGTGCGCTGGGCAACAGTTAACGTTTGTCACAACACCGTACAGGTGCTGGTGGTTTTTCATTTAAGAGTTGTGCTACTTTCCATGGCACTGCCGGGAGTCATGGACAGCGCTATATGGTTTCTGGCTGGTGATGTTTACCAGTTGCGGCAGTCTTATCCAGGTGCCGCAGAGTGATATAAATGTTGCATCATTATAAGGGTACCTTTACCCGCGGCTACATTTCTAGGGTGGCTACAGGTAACTTACTGGTTGCAGTGAAATCATGGAGAGATTATTCCATTTGTACACAGCAACAAGATAGAACCTTGTCTCCATGATTTCACTGCAACCAGTAAGTTACCTGTAGCCACCCTAGAAATGTAGCCGCGGGTAAAGGTACCCTAAGGGCGCTGATAGGTGACGTTTAACATCGACGGCAGCCTTAGACAGCAAATGCTGGGTGGCAGGTAATATTGGTGGCAACTTTATTTGGGTGCTACTGGAGGACCTTCGAGTCCATCTACATCTATGGGAGTGTGTTGTCAGAACATATCATTATATATAAACGCTTCATTGATGATCTGATATTCATATATGATGATAGAAATAATGATTTACAACAATTTATGGAATGTATACAGAACAATAGTTGGGGACTGACACTGACTCCAGTTATCAACAGGAGTGAGAGAGATTTTCTAGATCTTACAATTCTCCACAAGAGCAATATGATTTTAACAAAAAATGTTTTCAAAAAGGTTGACTCCAATAGCTATATTGATTATAATAGTCAGGGGCGTAACTAGAACTGGCAGGGCCCCATAGCAAACTTTTGAACGGGGCCCCCTCCAAGACACACCCCCAATGACACGCCCCTCCAAGACACGCCCACAATGACACGCCCCTTCAAGACACACCCCCTTACAGGCCCCAGCAGTATATACAGCAGCCCCAGTGGTATACAGCAGCCTCCCCAGTGGTATATACAGGCCTCAGCCATATTACAGCAGCCCCAGTGGTATACAGCAGCCTCCCCAGTGGTATATACAGGCCCCAGCAGTATTACAGCAGCCTCCCCAGTGGTATATACAGGCCCCAGCAGTATTACAGCAGCCTACCCAGTGGTATATATAGGCCCCAGCAGTATTACAGCAGCCCCAGTGGTATACAGCAGCCTCCCCAGTGGTATATACAGGCCCCAGCCGTATTACAGCAGCCCCAGTGGTATACAGCAGCCTCCCCAGTGGTATATACAGGCCCCAGCAGTATTACAGCAGCCTCCCCAGTGGTATATACAGGCCCCAGCAGTATTACAGCAGCCCCAGTGGTATACAGCAGCCTCCCCAGTGGTATATACAGGCCCCATCAGTATTACAGCAGCCCCAGTGGTATATACAGGCCCCTGGTGGTGGTATATACAGGCCCCTGGTGGTGGTATACAGGGCCCCTGGTGGTGGTATATACAGGCCCCTGGTGGTGGCATATACAGGCCCCTGGTGGTGGTATATACAGGCCCCTGGTGGTGGTATATACAGGCCCCTGGTGGTGGTATACAGGGCCCATGGTGGTGGTATATACAGGCCCCCTCACAGTGTCCCAGCAGCACACACAGACACAGGGTATATACAGGCCCCCCCATGCTGCCGGCTGCTCACTGACACTGTCAATAAATATTGTTATTAGCGGCACCTCTCACCTCCGGGCTCAGTGCAGCAGCAGCTCCTGCTCCTTCCAATCCTGGCTTGTTGTCTGCTCTGTGTGCTGTAAAGTGACCGGTCACTCGGTCAGTAAGTTAGCAGGACAAGTCAAGGAGGACTCGGAGCGAGGTCACAGGCCGGCCAGGGGGCGGAGATCTGCAGAGAACAAACACACAGCGTCAGGCAGTCAGGCAGCAGGCTACAAACTGGCGGCGGCAGCCCCTTGATCTCTGTGTGCGGCGCCTGCGGCTGCTTTGAATAGGAGCGGCTGCGGCATCCACCTCGCCAGGGGGGGCCCGTCGGGCGCGGCCGTCCCCGGCCGGGCCCCCACCCCCACACCTGACGGCAGGGCCGGCTCCAGGTTTTTGTGGGCCCTGGGCGAAACAGTCTCAGTGGGCCTCTTTAACATAGACCATGATTTTTGAATATAATAAAAGTTACTGGCTGTGCATAATATAGAGGCTGTTTAAGGCTGTATATATAATATGGAGACTGCTGGACTATATATACAATATGGAGACTGCCGGGCTGTATATATAATATAGAAGCTGCCAGCTGTTTATCATATTTGGAGGCTATGCTGGACTGTATATATTATTTGAAGGTTGTGCTAGGCTATATATATATTATTTGGAGGCTGGGCTGGGCTGGGCTCTATATATTATTTGGAGGTTGTGCCAGGCTGCATATATTATTTGGAAGCTGTGGCAGCCCAGCAGCATCCTCCAAATAATATATAAAGCCCAGTACAGCTTCCATATTATATACACAGCACAGTCCTCATATATACCCTGGCATAGCCTCTATATACCCCAGTACAGCCTCCATATACAGTCAGCACAGCCTCTATCAGCACAGCCTCTATCAGCACAGCCTCCATATACAGCCAGCACAGCCTCTATATACCCCAGCACAGCCTCTATATACCCCAGCACAGCCTCTATATACCCCAGCACAGCCTCTATATACCCCAGCACAGCCTCTATATACCCCAGCATAGCCTCTATATACCCCAGTACAGCCTCCATATACCCCAACAAAGCCTCCATATACCTCAGTACAGCCTCTATATACCCCAGGGCAGCCTCTATATACCCCAGCAAAGCCTCCATATACAGCCAGCCCAGCCTTCATGTATCCCAGCACAGTCTCAATATACCCCAGTACAGCCTTTATATACCCCAGCACAGCCTCCATATACAGCCAGCGCAGCCTCTATATATCCCAGCACAACCTCCATATACTGCTCTCTATACATCTCTCCAGAGATCACATGTACATGTAGCAGAGCTCAACTTGACTTTAAGGCTTATCACTTCTACATTGTAATGAGTAATAATAATGTGTTTGATTAAGCTCAAGTGCTAATGCCAGAAAAGGCTTTTTATGAATCTATCACACTCCAAAGATTATTCCAGGGGATGTTACCAGGTCTCAGTGTGGCACCAACAAGTCACTTTAATATGCCAGGGTACCTAGATACATAGCAAGGAACAAGAGAAGGAAAGTCTAAATCGGACCCTGTGTAACTCACTCAGCTCTGCTATTCACACCCTATTAAAGCGAACCTGTCACCCCCTCCAGGCATCTAAAGATAACATAGCCACCTTCTGCAGCACTAAGGCTGCATTCTGACAAGGTGTCTATAGCATTTATGCTCCCTTGATTCACTGAAATAAAGACTTATATAAAATCTGTTTCAAACCAGACCCAAGACCGGGAGGCGGGTTTTCAAGTGTCTGTCTCCTTCCTCTGTGGTGTCAGTCATCCCTCTCTGCTCTCTGTGTGCCTCCTCCAGGGCCACCTCCCTGCATTACAGAGCTTTGTCAGCTCTGCTACAATATGGAGCTGCTGTTATAAGAGACCCCACAGTAGTAAATCTTGCAGGAGGACGAGCAGACAAAGCACTGCCTGCTACATTGCAGCCCTTGAGCTGTCAGCATTGCAGCAGAGTTGAGTTTGTGCTTTAGATCAGGGGCTGAGGACGGAGCAATGCTGCTGGGTACAAGAAACTGAAAGTGAAACCTGCTCAGCTCAAGGGCTGCTATGTAGCAGGCAGTGCTTTGTCTGCTCGTCCTCCTGCTAGATTTACTACTGTGGGGTCTCTTATAACAGCAGCTCTATGTTGTAGCAGATGCTGACAAAGCTCTGTAATGCAGGGAGATGGCCCTGGAGGCGGCACACAGAGAGCAGAGAGGGATGACTGACACCACAGAGGAGGGAGACAGACACTTGAAAACCCGCCTCCCGGTCTTGGATCAGGTTTGAAACAGATTTTATAAAAGTCTTTATTTCAGTGAATCCAGGGAGCATAAATTCTATAGACACCTTGTCAGAATGCAGCTTTAGTGCTGCAGAAGGTGGCTATGTTATCTTTAGATGCCTGGAGGGGGTGACAGGTTCGCTTTAAGATGATGAAAACTTTACAATGGTGACAGCCTGTCACTGACAAGGCACATTATTCTGTGTAACAGTTACCCCCAGGGCGTACATAATGGGGAAATGGAGATGTAAATAACTCTCCACCAACCCCTGTGCTCTGTCTTCCCATCCTGCAATGTCTTCCCCCTTGTGTTCCCCCTTCCCCTCTGTTTTCTCACCCATGTGCTGTCTCTGGCTGTGCGTCGTCTTCTCCTTCCTGGAGCCTGCACTGGCTGCAGGAGATGAGCACCGCCCCGCAGCTGACTGAGGTCACAGGTCTCTGTTGCCGGTCTATGAATATTCATAAACCGGAGCAATCCAGAAGCTGGAGAGGAACACGCGCACAGGGAGGGGGGAAGAGACAAGTTGCTCCAGCCCCAACACATCTGTCGGGTACACTATCCAGCAAGTAGCAGGGACAGTGTCCCTGACAAGAGAATGGGCCCTCTTATTTGTTCAGGGCCCCGGCTGCTGACGCCGGCCCTGCCTGACGGCCACACACAATGACAGGTATCGCAGGCGCAGCTGCCGGTATAGCAGCGGCTGCGTAGCAGGCGCTGGGTCCGGGCCCCCCACAAGCGCCGGGCCCCAAAGCGACTGCTATGGCTGCTATGCCGGTAGTTACGCCACTGATAATAGTGCACACTATAAAAAATGGATGGATAAAAATATCCTAAAAAATTAATAGAAAGAGGATATAATGAAAATGTTGATATAGATCAAACTATTCTTATAGCTCCCAAATCACGGACAAAAGAGAAAGAAAAAGATCGCAGCTATAATTTTATCATGACTTTTTCTAAATAAAATTCACACATCAGATTCATTATGGAGAAATATTGGGGGATTTTACAAAATTACCCAGTTTTATACAAAGTTACTGCCAGGAAAACCAGGAATAATGTTCAAAAGGGCACCGACCATTAAAAATCTCCTTGCTCCTAGTAGACTAAAACATAAAAATGAGGATAAAACAGGCCGTTATCCCTGGACTGAAGGGAACATATAGGTGCAATGGCAGCAGATGTCTGTGCTGTAAAATGATGGAGGATAGGACCTCCATTCTCAGTTGTGGTCAGGGAGAGAATAAATTCCAGATCAATCACCGGGAGAGATTTCAAAGAGATCCGCAGCGTTCTCCTGCGCTGTCATGTGGAGGACACTGCGGATCCATTGACTTCAATGCATTGTTTGTGCGCTTGTAGGTGCTTCCAGATTAAACAAGCGTTCGCGAACGCACAAAACATGATACAGAAATTATGCGCATCCGAACGCAAATGCGGCCAAATGCAACCATACGTAGGCAAATGCGTTCCCATGTTAAGTATAGGAACGTATGTGCACAAGTGTATTGCTGCGTTCGGTGCGCTGCGTTCGAAATGCAAATGTGAAGGCACCCTAAAAACGTTTAAAACCTAATGGTCTGAATGAGATCAGCGATCTTTTCAGATGAGGACTGATCATAGAGAACAGACATATTCAGCTCCAGTTTTATCCTCTGACACTGGGGGGATAGGAGCTTCGGGCAAGTGTCATGTAGACACTGCAAGATGAGCATTAGAGATGGATATATGACAGTTATAAATGCAAACTCAACAATAGAGTGGTGGATATTGAAACAGGGAGATCCTAATATGGGGTTTGACTCAGCAAAGAACGAGTTTGAATCCACTGTGCCCCTAAAGAGGAGATGCACAAGAGAGGGGGACCTGGAGTGAAACAATTATAGAAATATAATACTCCATTAATGAAGGATCACAACATGAGCGTATGCGGGGAGAATAAGGGGGCATAAGAATAAGAAAAGATTTTATTATAGGTCGATTTGTAAGCCATATGATTGTATAGATTGTATAGATTGGGAATGGGATATGTTTTACTTATGTATTTATTTAAGTTGATCCATTGAGATCTTTTGATCACTCATGATATATGGAGATATAAATGTACGATTCATTTGATCTTGCAGTGTTAGAAATTGATAAAGTTGTGTGAGTTTTTTCACATTTTTTTCACGTTGTTTGGACGCTGATGACGTCACTATAGTGAGATTCTCAATGTTAGTATATATAGGAGTGTTTTAGACATGTATGTCATTCTTGTACCTCCTGAAGAAGTGAGGGTTCTCACGAAACGCGTCGAGTTAATAAAGGATACTTGGATGATTTCTTGTACCGAATCGTTCCTTGTGAGGCAGCGCTCGCTAAACTCCTGTTCCTTTTGTCTTCTATACTGGAGGACAGGTGACATTTGTGGCCGGGTGGCAGTTAGTATTGGTTGCAGCTTCACATGGGTGCCGCATAACAATAGTTGCAGTTTTCTAGCGTTCCACAGGTGCGGTTGGGTAACAGATAACAGTTGGAGCAGCTTCATGCGGGGCCGTTTGGGCTTACTTAACAGTGGTTGCAGCATTAGCCAGGGGCTCCTAGCTGATAATTGATGGCTGAGGTAGGTGATATGGGTGCTGCTAGGGTGCTGCTAGGGGGCTACCTAACAGTTGTAGGCAACTTTACATGGCTGCCTCCGGGTGACTTATGACAGGAGTTACAGCCTTGTACGAGAGCTGCTGGCGTTAATTAAAGGGAACCTGTCACCTGGAATTAAGGCCCTACACTATCAATACCTGTCCCTACACCTTCCTAGCTGCTCCCTATCTATCCCTATCTGTGCTAAAATGGCCCTATAAAAGATTAGAAAAATTAATTCTAACTTACATAAGTCCATGAGTAAGGGGACTGAGAAGGAGGTGCCAGGCTCCATGCAGCACTCCTCTATGCGGCTGTGCACGCCCCGCTGGGCGGCGTTACTGTTTTTTCCTCTCTGCCCTCTATTTGGACTCTCCCGCCCTCTGGAAGCTTGTCATGCACCGGGTGCTACGTCACTTCCGGCCCGGTGCATTATGGGGCAGATCACGTGATCAGCCTCAGTGCATTATGGGGCCGATCACATGATCGGCCCGACTCTGCGCATGCGCAATGCGCTTATTGAAGCCGGGCTGATCACGTGATCGGCCCCATAATGCACTGAGGCTGATCACGTGATCGGCCCCATAATGCATTGGGCCGGAAGTGACGTAGCGCCCGGAGCATGACAAGCTTCCAGAGGGCGGGAGATTCCAAATAGAGGCGCAGAGAGGAAGAAACAATAACGCCGCCCAGCGGGGCGTGCACAGCTGCATAGAGGAGTGCTACATGGAGCCTGGCACCTCCTTCTCAGTCCCCTTACTCACAGACTTATGTAACTTAGAATTCATTTTTCTAATCTTTTATAGGGCAATTTTAGCACAGATAGGGATCGATAGGGAGCAGCTTGGAAGGTGTAGGGACAGGTAGTGATAGTGTAGGGCCTTAATTCCAGGTGACAGGTTCCCTTTAACAGCGTGTTGAGGGGGGCTGCTGGGTGTTATTTACAGAGGTGGCAACTTTATATGGTGTTGCTGGTAATTTTAACATTAGTTGCAGCTCTATACGGCTGCTGGGAGATAATTAACAACTGGGGCATACTTTTTCAGGTGCTGATTAACAGGGCAGCTTTATAGAGGTGCTGCTGGTAATTCTGAATAGTTGTCAGCTTTACACGGGGGCTGCAATGTGGGCAGATAACTGTGAGGCAGCCTGGCACAGGTGCTGCCGGGTGATATTTAACAGTCCAGCAACTGCAGAGGGGCTACAGAGTTACTTGTGGTTAATGTTTCAAGGGCGTAGGTTGGGTTGGAAGCCCAGTTTCTGGGGGCCAGCAAGTTTGGAAGCATACGGGCTTAAATAAATTCAAGTCAAAGGTAACGAATGGGTAAAACTTGGGGAGACGTTGGGCATTGCATCAGTAAAAACCATGCCAAGCAAACGTGGTTTGATGGCGGTTCCTGACTGCGTAAGGTATCACACAGATAGGTCTGGTTCAGAGGCTTAGTAATTGGTCATATCCTTCGGTGAAAAGCCACTATTAGGGAATAGTGGCTTCTGGTACAGCTATTTATTTAGCAGGAGAAGGTCCTGCTAAGGTTAGGGGAGTTAACCGAGGTGGGTTAATACCTATCTGGGCTCTGGTACATCAATTTAATTAGTGGAGGGATTAAAGGGATTAGAAGGCATGACGTGTCCTGCACAGTGAAGGTACAGCAGGGCATGGATTGGAAGGGGTAAAGAAGGGGCAGGGTTAGGGGGGGATGTAAAGTGGTGAACGGGGAGGTACCTCCTTTCTGCATTTGGAATCGACATCCCATCCACCCGCCCTAATTTTGGGTACTATAAACAGGCATCCGTTCATGTATCGGTGTTTATAGGTATGCAATTGTACTTGTAGATCGACAAGTTGATGTTCAAAGACATGTTTTTGTTTCTTATAAAAAAAATGAAAAATAAAAAAGTACATAAAAAATAAAAGTGAATTAAAAAAAATAAAGTATATATATATATATATATATATGATAATGATAGAAAATGAAGGAAAATAATTGAATAAACACATTCCTTTGTCACAGCAGCGGGGGATAGGTCTGGTTCAGAGACTTGGTAATTGGTCATGTCCTTCGGTGAAAAGCCACTATTAGTGAATAGTGGCTTCTGGTCCAGCTATGTAATTAGCAGGAGGTCCTGCTAAGGTTAGGGGAGTTAACCGAGCTGGGTTATACCTATCTGGGCTCTGGTACAACAATTCCATTAGCAGGCATAGGTCCTGCAAAGGTTAGGGGGTATTAACCGCGAGGTGTTAGTACCCCTCTCCCTGGGCTGGCTGTGGCGCGGCCAGTGAAACAAGTAAAAATGGGGGTTTGCCTCTGGACTGGACCTATCAACTGTTTATAGTCATGGTTGTGGGGTCACCTTTTGGTGTGCACCACAGGTTGGTGTAAAATATTAATAAAAGGTGCTGTGGCCATTTTAATCCAAGTCATGGCTGTCGTGTGTTTATTTCACATACAGAGATGGGTATGGTTGACACGGGAGGGGTTGGTAAGCAGAATATGACCATTGTCATGTAAATTCTACTGGTGAGGGCTCAAAAGGCGATTCTGACATGCTAACATTCAGCACAGCAAGGGATCATCAAAAGGATTATTCCTGTTTTATATCAGGATACACATCTTTGCCAAATTTTACAAGAGGGTTATTGATGTGTTGCAAAACGAGGTAGATCCTTGGTTACTTCACTTTCCCCTAGTCTATTTCATACATCTAAAGAAAAGGAAACCTGGTTGAAAACATGGAGCTTTTTAAGTGTGGGGGAAGAAAATGTAATGCCTGCCAATATGCAAAAAAACACGCACAATTGATGACACTCATGATATCAGGAGCTTTATTAAATGCGGTACGAATCATATCTATTGTGTTGAATGTGTGGAGTGCGAAGTAAAATATATAGGGTGTATCAGTAGAAAAATGAAAAAACGCATTGCTGAGCATATGTGTCGCGCCCCAGGGACAGGGCTTACTCAGAGCTGGGCCCGGTATCTAATCTCGGGCTGCGGGGTGTCACGGTGACTTGACCTGGCTCCATGGTCCAGGCGTGGCAATAAATGGGGATTGAATTAAGGGAATTTAGAGTTTGTGACTCCACCCGTGGTCTGTGGCCAGTGTGGGCCACCGCTGCCGTCCAGGCCTCTGGGGATGAGGGTGGTAGCTGGCAGCAGGGATGGTGAGCCCTTCACGGGTAGAGCTTTTTCCCCAGGGCAGGTGTAGGGACAGAGGCCGCTCGTTACACCACTGACAGTAGAGCTTAATGTCACTTACAATCAGGTTGCGCCTGCCTGCGCAGCAATTCATTGGGCTGCTCCACAGATGAGCCTCTGCTGCTGTCGCGCAAATCACAGTCTGACACACGATGCTTTGAGCTTTACCGGGTACTTTACTTTTAGCTTGTCAGTTCAATCAACAAAGCAGTTTCAGTGCAAACGTTAAAACAGTTCACAGATGGTACCGGTCACACCTGGCAGCTGGGACGGTTCATTGGTTGCACTCCCCCTCTAAGCTCTCTCAGGCCTCTCACCATAGGCCCGCGCTCAGACTACGGTCCGGAGATCACAGGTTTTTCCTGGGCTCCCTGCTCCAGGATTCCTAACCCTCATTCGACGGCCTTCCCTTCGTTGTGCCGGGGTTTGGGTTCCAGGCATAAAAACCCTTTATCCCAACAGTTAATTATATGGCTGGGGCATGCAGCGTCCTACCACTTCAACAGGGATGGCACCCTGGTTCTGGCCTGGTCCCTCAGTGCCCCGTTGGCTCGAGGACAAATTAGTCCCCTTCTCTCTTCCCTCGATACGTGGCCTGTTACCCGGACAGGCCATATGGTGGCACAGGCCGCAGGGTCCAGATTCTTACTTTCTGGTGTTACAGTTTCTAGGCTCTCAGGGTGTCTCGGCTTAGGAGTTCTGTTCCTCACCTACTACAACTCGCCAGGAACTTGAATCGGAACTCTTTCTTGTCTCTTACTGAGCTGAGCTCTCCTAACTTGGTGTTCCTGGGTTTTAAGTCCAGTTCCTCCACCCTCCTTCCAGGTTCCTTCTCATCTCTCCCCCTCCACTTAACTCCCCTCACTATCCCTTGCCTGACATGGAATACTAGGTCTAGGGATTGGGGGATGTGTCGGGTGTTGGTGTGGGGTGACAATTTACCAGTCCCAGCTGCAGTACCTCTCTGTGGCGTGTAGTCTGCAGGGGCGCCACACTCCCCCTGAGCAAAGCCCAGCATGTCTGCATGCTAGGGCCCGCTAGGGGTGACACACAAGCTCATATTCTCTTTATACATGAAACATTAACAACAACATTATAACATAGTACAAGTATTCCGTTGCTTCCCGTAACGGGAGGTACGTGACTTTGACTTTACTTTCAACAAAAGTATACTACTGACTATAAGAGTATAAAGGGGGCAAGAGGCTGAAAATTCAAAAACAATCTTAAGCAGTTCAAAGCAGTTCTCACAGTCTGGTATGTTCTGCGATCGCTGGTCTTTGGGAACCCACCACCAGAAAAACTTGTTGCATGCCCTGGACGCGGCGATAAGGACTACACTGACCGATTCTTTGGCTGCTCCAGTGGGTTTTTAAGCTGTGTGGTCGCAAGTTCGCAAAGTTCTTTAACGCAATTGTCCATACATGTTATTAAATACACTATAAAGGCATCTATAAAACCAATAGGGTGCACACCGGAGTGCACAAACTATATACAGGAAAGTTCGGATTATACACTGTCCATAATCTCAAAGTTTTTTAAATGTAGAAAGGGAAAGATGCACTCACACAGGGAAAGACTGGGGAAAAACAAGGGAAGTATTCATTCACACTTACAGTTTGTAGCCGATCTGGGGCTTACGGCTTCCTTTATTCAGGAGGACCTCGGAGGGGGGTCCCACCTGTTCGGTACCATCTCGGTTGACCCCTTCGACTCCACCGGACCAAAGTATTCACCTGGGCTTGGGCCAGTCCCCGCTCCACTTTGGCCACCTCCGGAGTCATTAGGAAATCCGGGATCCGCGTAGCGTAGGAACGCAGTGGCCGATTACCCAGTGAGCTCCCTGCCTCACAGGGAGGGGAATGTTGAGGCATCGGGGCGACACGACACACTGGGACATAATGCACTACCCTCAGTCCCGACACCATGCTGTACTCCGTGTCACCTGTCTCTGGCCCCGGCAACTTTTGGACCCTGTTCAGGCTGTCGGAGAGGTCCATGTCCTCATTTGCTCATACCAAAACCCTCCGGGTTCTACTGGTGGTAACACGATCACCCCCTCCTGTCTGCCGGGATCGACAACCCTCCGGCGTATCCACTGCAGGTCCAACCGGTGCGACTGTGCCTGATCTTCCTCCATGGGGCTTGAGGAATCATCGTTTAGAAAAGTCAGATCTAACCCTGGTATCCGGCTCGTCCTTATGAGACTGGGTGAATCGTCTCCGTCTCCTCTGCCATTGCCGGGCTTTCTTCCACACACTCGTTGCCACCATACACCTCACTCCTCGTGGTGCTTTCCTTCTCCCCTCCCTTCGTGGGTGTCACCGTATCTCTTCACCGTCATCCATCACACCCACAGGCAGGGTCTCACAGTCTTTGTCACCTCCCTCCCAATGGCAGTAGAATGGAAGGGTTGTGGACACTCTTTGGCGCCAAGTACTGGCCTGGCCCACGATGAAGGGCCCTGGCACACCCCTCTGCCAGCACCTGGCTTTACATAGTAGACAAAAGGCAATGTAAGACTGTGTTCACCGGACCCGCGCTGCACACAGAGGAGACGGTCAAAGGAAGGTTGGACCTGACTCCTTCCTCAGGGAGCCAACAATATAGGATATTGTTACCTTACAGCGCTTGGTTCCTGGGTTCAAATCCCAAGGATTATGTGGGAAATACACACTGGATATAAAAAAAATATACAGTCATATGAAAAAGTTTGGGCACCCGTCTTAATCTTACTCTTTTTTTTTTTTAAATTGTTTTTTTGCAACAGCTATTCCAGTGTGATATATGTAATAACTGATGGACACAGTAATATTTCAGGATTGAAATCAGGTTTATTGCACTAACCAAAAATGTGAAATATGCATTATTTCAAAAATTGACAGGTGCAAAAGTATGGGCACCTCAACAGAAAAGTGACATTAATATTTAGTAGATCCAACTTTTGCCTCTAGTCGCTTCCTGTAGCTGTTAATGAGTTCCTGGATCCTGGATGAAGGTATTTTTGACCATTCCTCTTTACAAAACAATTCCAGTTCAGTTAAGTTTGATGGTCGCCGAGCATGGACAGCCCGCTTCATAACATCCCACAGATGTTCAATGATATTCAGATCTGGGGACAGGGATGGCCATTCCAGAACATTGTAATTGTTCCTCTGCATGAATGCCTGAGTAGATTTGGAGCGGTGTTTTGGATCATTGTCTTGCTGAAAGATCCATCCCCGACGTAACTTCAACTTTGACACCTATTCTTGAACATTATTCTCAAGAATCTGCTGATACTGAGTGGAATCCATGTGACCCTCAACTTTAACAAGATTCCTGGTGCCGTCATTCGCCACACAGCCCCAAAGCATGATGGACCCTCCCCCAAATTTGACAGTGGGTAGCAAGTGTTTTTCTTGGAATGCTGTGTTTTTGTGGCGCCATGCATAACGCCTTGTTGTATGACGAAACAACTCAATCTTTGTTTCATCAGTCCACAGGACCTTCTTCCAAAATGAAATTGGCTTGTCCAAATGTGCTTTTGCATACCTCAGGCGACTCTGTTTGTGGCGTGCATACAGAAATGGCTTCTTTCGCATCACTCTCCCATACAGCTTCTCCTTGTGCAGTGTGCGCTGTATTGTTGACCAATTCACAGTGACACCATCTGCAGCAAGATGATGCTGCAGGTTTTTGGAGGTGGTCTGTGGATTGTTCTTGACTGTTCTCACCATTCTTCTTCTCTGGCCCTTCATATATTCATACTTTGCAATAAGATCGTCCCTCAGCCTTCATTTTTCCAAACTGAATAACCCCAAGTATAATAACCTGTCTTGGTATTGCAGACCACTTAGTCCCTTAACGACCACCGTAACATGGCGGCAGTTAAGGGTACTTCTTCCTGTCTGCTGTTTAAATACGACAGAAGCCTGTAGTGCCCCTAGTGTCAGAAAATCTTTGGGGTTTCAGCTACCAGGGGTAGCTGAGACCCCGGAGATTAGGGATCGGGCTGTTATTTGCCAGTACCGATCACGTGATTGCTGGTAGACACTGTATACCGGCAACCAAGTGAATCAAGCTGCCATTGCCGGTAAAGAATTATTTATCTGCCATGGTCAAATATGTCAGATATCAAAGATATATACTCACCTTGGCCCACAGAATCCACCAGTACCGCTGAAGTTCCCCAGCCCTTGTTTACAACATGGCGCTGAAAGAAAAAAATAACAACGAAGCAAAAACCCTGCCCCTCCACCCTCCGATCTGCTCCTCCACACCCCCTAGTCTGACTCCCACACTTCCCAGTCTGACCCCCACACCCTCCAGTCTGACCCTACACCCTCCGATCTGACCACCACCGGTCTGATCCACTGTTAACTCCGTTGTCGCGATCCCACCTTCGGTCCCGTGACTCTCCCCCTGTGTGCGCGCCTTCCGGGAACATGGTGACAAGGGCATGAACTCAGTGAGTTCATGCCAGATCATGATCTTCTGGTCAAGCAGTGATGAATTGTGATCCCCATGGTGATCTGTTTAACCCCTGAGTGACCCGAAGTTCGTAACCCGTCATAAACTCCTTTAGTTCATGAACTGTCATTCCCCTCTGCACAGGTTGCCTGCTCATATAGTATATGGAAGGCATCCCACATACACTATAAGACTGAGATTTTGTCAAGGGACCTCCCACTGGACTACATCGGACATTTTTTTTCTTCAATAAATTGAGGAAAAAGGGTTTGTGTTGGGGAGTGTTTTTTAAATTAATATTTTTTGTGTGTTTGTGTCCTTACTGATTTGGTTAGTAATTTCGGGTATCTGCTTAATGCCTCGACATTACTAACCTCTGGACTTGATGCCAGCGGACGTTTACCAGCTGGCATCAACCCCAAATACCATTACCCTGACTGTCACCAGCACCAGGGACGCGGGAAGAGCCCAGGTAAGTGCCAGGATTGGCACATCTTATGGAGACACCAGTTCTGGGGCGACTGTGGCCTGCTATTTTTTAGCTGGGGAGTTCCAATAAGCACGGCCGTTCCCACCCTGAGAATACCAGACCCTATGACGTTGTTTTCAATTTATTTATATAAATATACAAAACCCCCACATAAACAAATCACACATTTATAAGCAACAAACAGGAATTAACCCTTGTCTACTCCGGCGTTCAAGTGAAAAATAGAACTATGTTCAGACATGTCATGTTAGATATATTGTTACAAGTTGGTGCAAAACAACTGATATTAAATCCAGCTCATAATTTAAAGATTGATACAACCCACAATGAGAATGCTGAATATATGATATAAATCATCACAAATAAAAATTAGATGTTACATATTTGTGTCATTATTGTCAAATGTGGTGTCACAAGGTTACTTTTATCAAAATTTAATATTTCATTTTACTTAGTTGAAAATAACATAAAACAACTAGTAGTAAATTATGCTTATTTTCTAATTGTTTGAAATTTTATTTGTTATTATTTATCTGATTTTCTGATTAGATGTGAACCTATTGTGCTTGTATATGCCCAAAATTCACTCCACAGTCAATATATCAGAATTATTTCCTTTCAGTAAAAATACAGCTAATCATTGTGGGAGTTCAGTTCATTAGGGCTGCGAGCGTCCAATTGCAGGATCCAAAACAATTCCCTATTATGTAAAGTACTTTCCCAGTTCCCACCTCGATATGGTTGGTGAACGTGTTCCATACCCATTATGGTACCTTTACACGCCACTACTGAAGATAGCAACAGGTAGGCACCGCACGTGTACATTTTCAACGGTTGCTAACGGTACCTGATACCGCAATTACACGCCGCCACAAGGTGCTCCACAGAAGGTATTTTCGTTCCCTGGAAGTGCCGACGGGTGCCGCAGGTTACCTTCTGTGGAGCACCTTCCCTGATTTACACGCCGCTACCACAAGGGAATATGGGCGTACATATTGTGCGCCGTAATTACATAGGTGTGACTGAGTTGTGTATTACACGGCGCTCGTACGGTGATTGGACAATGCAATAACATCATGATTGGTCAGCCAGCGCAGGGAGGCTGACTAATACATGACACTATAGCAAATGTGTATTGTGACTGATCAGCTGGTTAATTATGCCGCCCTGTGCAGAGACAGCCAATGGGTACACAGTAGCCCCCACCAATGATAGCTGATGGGGCGTGGTATACATGACGCTCAAGCACGCCCCAGGGAACTCAAATACCGTACCTGTGCCCCGATTACACGCCGCTACCATAGGGGTTATACCTGCTTGTTTTTCAGCACGGCTGAAACACCGGTATCCAAAGAGACAGGAGGGTGCAACTGAATTACACGCCGCCACTTCGCGCTGTTTTGAAGGTAAAAGGTATAATTGTCTCCAATACCTGCCGGTTTCTACCTTTCGGTAGCGGCGTGTAAGGGTACCATTACAGATAGAGAAGAAAGATTGTGAAGATCTCTAAAATGTCGGGACAAACCTGATATCTCGAGGAGCACTGTGATAATTTATATCATATATTCAGCATTTATGAGCTGCATTAAATATCGGTTGATTTGCACCAACTTGTTGTAACAATTTATCTAACATGACATGTCTGAACATACGATAGTTCTATTTTTCACTTGAACACCAGACTAGACAATGGTTAATTCCTGTTTGCTGCTTATAAATGTGTGATCTGTTTCAGCTGTATGTGTTTTTTTTGTATATTTATGTGTGTGGGTTTTATTACTGATGTGCTAATGATTAAGAAGGTTTCCTTGAAACGCGTCTAGCTGTCCCCTGCGTGGGCACTTTGATGCATTTATCTATGTCATGAAATAAAGAATCTGGAAAAGATTAATTGCTTCGGTATTTCTCTACAAACTCGTTGATGTTGGCGGCTACCAAACTGTCACACCGGTGCAGGAGTCCGTGAGTAATTGGTGGTGGAGCGGCTTTCCTTCACCTGTTCCCTCATATTGTCTGCATGAATTAACAGAGCAAACACATTTTGTTTTGAATGACCAATACATGTGCTAAGAACCTTAAAGGGTTTTCACATGAATAAACTTCATTTTAATCAATAGATCTTGGAATAATAATTTCCTCAATTGGATGTGTTTAAAAAAAATGTTCCTGTGCTGAGATAATCTTATATATATGTCCCTACTGTGTACAGTGTAATGGATGTGTCTGACTGTACAGGGACATGACCTGATCATACCACATCTCCTGTGCTGAGATAATCTTATGTATGTGTCCCTGCTATGTACTGTGTAATGGATGTGTCTGACTGTACAGGGACATGGTCTGATCATACCACATCTCCTGTGCTGAGATAATCTTATATATGTGTCCCTGCTATGTACTGTGTAATGGATGTGTCTGACTGTATATGGACATGGTCTGATCATACCAAATCTCCTGTGCTGAGATATTCTTATATATGTGTCCCTGCTATGTACTGTGTAATGGACGTGTCTGACTGTATAGGGACATGGTCTGATCATACCAAATCTCCTGTGCTGAGATATTCTTATATATGTGTCCCTGCTATGTACTGTGTAATGGATGTGTCTGACTGTACAGGGACATGGTCTGATCATACCACATTCTCCTGGGCAAGGGAGGAAGGAAAAGAGTATACAGGCTTTACATAGCACACGATCATAGCTGATTCTTTTTTGTGAGGTAAAACATCTCTCTGCCTTTTTGTAGAAAATGTTTTACCTGAAAGATAGAATTATTTGTGATCTCGTGCTGTAATGTCTGTACACTTTATTTCATCCTTCCCTGCCCAGGATCAAACCAGTGCTCCTCGCATGGTCAGAAACAAAAATGAAACTGTACATAACGGTAGTAGGTAAAGAAACAAAAGGTTGCGCCACACTGTATGTAGTAGTGAGGAGGGTGGGTGATATGTTCCCCTGCTCACCTGGTCCTGTTGTGCCGACCGCACAACAGGTTGAAGAGCTGCGACGGGGCTGCTGGTGCTTCCGACGGCTCAGAGTTCAATGTGGTTCATGTGAATCGCTGGTGTCCGGTGCGCATGACCACTGAGGGAGGGAGTTGGTATCGGGTCTGTAGTTTCCTGTTGCCGAGCTGCAGTTAATCACGCTTCCCAGCAGGGAAGAAGTAAGTGACCGAAAATAGAAGTGATAGAATTCAGCGCTCAGGCAAGGAACATGGCTCTGTTACAGCATAAATTACCTTTAGGTTTTATTAAATCGGTGTGAGAATCCAGTATCCACTTGGTGGATACTGGATTCTCACACCGATTTAATAAAACCTAAAGGTAATTTATGCTGTAACAGAGCCATGTTCCTTGCCTGAGCGCTGAATTCTATCACTTCTATTTTCGGTCATAACGGTAGTAGGGGCACATTTATAAGAATATCTCAGCACAGGAACTCTTTTTTAACCACATCTAATTGTGGAAATTATTATTACAAGCTCTATTGATTAACATGAACTTTTAAATTAACTTTATTTGTGGGGAAAACCCCTTTAATGCAAGATGTTTTTTCCACCAAAAAAGTGTTTTTCCATCTATTTTTTCTCAAGAAAAACACCTTTACCATCATTTAAAAACATCATTGTTTGTATGTTATTGGCACCAACAGGGTCCAGTCATGGTCAGTCGCCATGTAATGGAACAAATATGTTTTGGCTATCAGAACACAGTGGTAAAAGGAACAACAAGAAAAAGAGACTGTTATCAAGTGAACCAAAAAGATAAAAGGAGCTGTGCTATTGACGGGTCAGAACATTTTAATTGCATGGTGTATTTTAGAACGGAAAAAACTGTGTGTAAAATGCCATTAACAAAGAATTTGGAAAGGCACTAAAAATTATTTTGTAGTCATTAAATAGCTTTATTAGAACAGTTTGTCTTTTCGTAGACTGATATTACCTTTCGTTTTAAATATAATATAAATGTAAAAAAAAGTTATAGATACTCATAAAAAGATAATGAATAGATATATAAATACTGGATAGATAGAGGGATAATAATGAATAGATAGAATAGATAGAATAGATAGATAGATACTGGATAGATAGCAAGAAAAACAATGGATCGATAGGTGATAGGGGGCCGTTACACGCTACGATATCTGTAAATATATCGCTGAAACGTCACTGATTTTCAGTCGCTCCAACGATGTGTTAACGATGTCGTTGCGTGTGACAGGTGGATCTGACTAGCGATAAGTGGTCAGATCGTTTATCGCAGATACGAGACCCAGACCCCAAATCAGACGATGTGGATCATACAATCTGCTTGCATCGTTCAGTGTGACATCGTGATAACGATCTCATTAACGATTTTGCCTATTCCTGACACTGGCTGGCCTCAGTCGCTGGGTTGTGCGCTGGATCGCTAATTGTAAAATTGTTAATGAGATCTATGCTTGTGACACCGCACAAGCGATATTAATACATTGTTGCAGCGATCTCGATCACGTGACTTTCGTGACATCGTTTAATATATCGTAGTGTGTAACGGCCCCCATAGATAGATAGAGTGGGGACCAAAGGTTTAGCATTTTTTTGATGTGTGATCACTTTTGTCTGGTTGTTGTAATTTTCCACATAATTTTAGTAAACCGGAAGCAAATGATTGTCAGCTCTACGGATGAAAATTGTGTTTGACATTGTTTTAGCCCTTTATGTGTTAAGGCCAGGTTACACATAACGATGTTCAAGTGATCCCAAACAATGATCCGACCTGGCCGGGATCACTAGAATCTCGCTGTGTGGTCGCTGGTGAGATGCCACACAGGCAGATCTCCTCAGCGACCAATGTAACGACGTCGACATCGTGGAAAAGGATATAAACTATTCTTTTCCACGATGTTGAGGTCCCACTACTGTAGTGTGATAGGCTGGGGTAAGCGTGAGAACGCTGGTAACCAGGGTACACATCGGGATACTAAGCACAGCGCGCTATGCTTAGTAACCCGATGTGTACCCTGGTTACCAGGGAACACATTGGGTTAGAAAGGTGTCACACATGCCGATGTCTGCTGCCCAGTGGGAGACCAACGACCAAAAAATGGTCCTGGCCATTCTGCAGCGATCAGCGAGCTGGTTTCTGCAGCATGTCACACGCAGCAACTTCGCTAGCGAGGTCACTGCAACATCACAAAACCTGTGACGTTGCAGCGACATTGGTAATGATGTCGCTGCATGTAAACCGGCCTTTAGTCTCCCACATTTGCTGGGCCAAATGTTTTGCATATTTTGCATGGGTAGTCTAATTTTGCCTAAAAAAAGTTTGCTTTTTTTTTTTGTTTGTGCGTTTTTTGGTTAAAACATGGCAAAGACAAAGCCAAATTTATCACCAGATGTCAAGACGCTTGTTATTCTGAAAGTGAAGTTGGGCAAAAGCCAAAAAGAGCTGCTATGGGGTTCAACTGTTCTCAGAGACAAGTGTCAAATGAATGAAGACTAGTCAGTGGTCAAAGTGCGTCACTGAACTGTGGGGCAATGGCTGAGAGCAGTAGGGATGGATGCATGAGTTCCAGTCAAGAAGCCTCTCATCTCTGCAATGATACGGAAGGTCAAATTTGAGTTTGCCAGAGAACAATGGAAAGAGACAGATTGGTCTACGGTATTGTGGTCGGATGAATCCAAATTCAATCTGTTTGGTAATGATGGCAGCACTATATATATCACCCAATGGGAAAAAGTAATGATGTAAGGTACAAAACACCTACAGTGAAACATGGTGGTGGCAGTGTTATGGTTTGGGGCTGCTTTCCTGCATCTGCATAGAATTGATGCAAATATGAATGCTACCATGTACAAGGATAATCTGGAGAATGTACTGCTGCCACATGGTAAAACCAAGGTAGGCAGAGCTGTATATTCCAGCAGGACAATGATCCTAAACACACATTTCTATGCTGTGATCAATAAATAATATATGCAAGACTTTTGTCAGTCAGTTTTCTTTCATTAAATGACCAGACCAATAGTCAAATAGCAATTGGGCATAAATTCATCCCCAGGAAAATGGCATCACAACCACCAGACAGAAGTAATCACAAAAAATGCTAAACTCTTGATCGCCATTGTAGATAAATAGATCACAGAAATTTAAATACTTTTCTTGCAATACTTAAGGAGGTTTTCTGTAGTGCATAGGGCTGAAATATACAGATATAAAAGGTTATAATGTGCAAAATACATGTATAATAAGACATCGTGTGAACCTTCGTATTTATTGTATTCTCTTAAAGGTAAAAATTAAACTCATTCGGGCTAGTCAAAACTTCTTGAACTAGAGAGGAAAATATATATGTAAATTGTTATGAAGACAAATATCACTTGGTTCTTAAATGGAATTAGTCAGTAAGAACAACAAATCCTATATATGGGATTGCAGATCTTTGATATTTATAGCTATGAAACCCTTTATATCTACTATCAGTTGCTGTATCCCTGAGACATTAGTGTTATTATTCATAGGACGTGTTCGGTGCTTTAGGTGTGACAAAGCACCTAACAAGTCTCTGCGTTCTGAGGTTGTTGCTCCTGTTGCTGTTATTGATAGCTTTTTTGATGTCCCACAGTAAGTTATCAACTTAGCTAAAAAGGCTAGTGCTGGGTTGAGAAATAACTTGGCATGTGCTCTGTCACACCTAGAAGGCTTCACGCTTCATTTGCATATTAACAAAAATAGCAATGTCTCAGAAAAGCAGCAGCAGGTAGAATATACACTGACAAGCAAAAGGGTAACAACTTTTAGAACTTTTGACTTAAGGTTCCATATGTCACCATCCACTACAGTTTTGAGCATGAGACTACATTCATTTTAAAGACAATCATCTTGGCTATCTCATACACAAATTTGACTTGCAATTATTGAGCATATGATTAGTTATGCAGATTCTTGACATATCACTGCATTGTTGCTGTTCTGCTCCTGGTGATGGAAACATCTTTTTATTCCTGTATACTATAAATTACAACCTGTTCTCACATTTTGTAATAGCCCTACTTGTTATTAAGTTGATTTCCAAGGGAAAGGTCACCGGTTCCAATTGAGGAGCAGTCATGAAGAAGATTTCTCAAGAAAAGAGAAGCAGCATCATCATCCAGCTCATCGATAGCGGTTTCTCAGCCAAGAAAATTACCAAACAGCATCACGTGAGTGCCACGACAGTTGGAAGTATATGAAATGAAATCAATCTATCCATTCTAAAAGCCAAGAGGATGACATCTAGGCAAAATATCGAAGTCAAGAAGTTGGCTCGTAACAAAGTCTATCAGTTCTGGGGCAACAAACAGAGCAGTGGAGGTGGCTTGTATGCTTCGTAATAGTGAGATCATAGATGTCCTTTACACAAGTCTGGAATGATTGACCAAAATAAGTGGAAGAAGCATCGACTTCACTATTGTCATAAAACGTATTAAATGAGTTTGCAAAAAAAGGTATGAAAAGTGGACAGTAGAAGATTGTAAACAGGTGATTTGGAGTGATGAGATGAAAGTTAATAGACTAGGCTTTGATGGGTGCAAATGGTTCTGGAAGAAACATGGGGAAACGGGACTAAGAGATCAGGAAATTGAAGGAAGTTCGTGGAGGAAGCTTGATGATAAGGGGTTGTTTCACAGACAAAGGCATTGGATACTTGACCGGAGATCGATAGTGGTCTCAATGCTGAGCTATATGAGAATAACCTACCGTATAAGAAGATTTACTTCGTACACTTAAGTACTAGGGGTATGAAAAGGATGATAGTGTTCGATCAGGACAAAGACCCGAAACATATGTTGTGTGTTGGCTACAAAATGGGTCAATAACAATGAAGTAGAGGTGCTTGATTGGCCCTCACAGTCTGCAGATCTCAACCCAATCGTATACTTGTGGTTACAATTGAAGAATAAGCTGTATACATACCCAAGTAAGTCGACCAGTATGCACTCACATTTGGAATGTGTAAAAGAGACTTGGGATCAGATGAAGAGCATGCCCAGAAGGATTCAGGCAGTGTTAAAAGCCAAAAGTGGATTTACAAAATACTAAAAAAATAGTATAAATTTAGATTTTTAGGAGCAAAGCAGCAATAATGTAGTGACATGACTGAGCCTGAAATTCAGAAGTTCAAAAATTGTTACCCTTTTGCTTGACCCTTTACCTGTGTACAACTAGTAAATATCAAAAATTAAATTGTACAGGGTGTGCACTGTAAAAAAAACAACTGTTTCATATCATTATAGGAAAAATATACATTAAACAATAAAGTATAATTGTATAGCAGCTATTTTCTCTTAGCATAAAGTTAACATTATTATCTGAGACTTAAGTTTTTTTCCATTGGGCTAAGAGTTTACAAGCAGGTAAACCTGACTGTTCTGCCCTGTAGAGATCTCTCCTAGCTCAAGCAGTGACTCCTGCTTTCTTTAACTCATGTCAATAGAGCAGCTATTCTGCTCTGCTCCGCTAACGAGGCGTCCATGCCGACAACAGGCTCATTGTTAGCCAGCTCCCGGCAGTTAGGCAGTGAGGAACTGACTGTCAATAAGTATGGTATTCAAGATTAAGGAAAAAGGAGCACAACATGAGAGGCACCTGGTGGTCTAGTGGGCTGGGGAAAGGGGAAGGGGGTCGATGGGTCACTCACCTCCTAGAGCTGTGCACCTCAGCTGATCGCTCCGAGGCGAGAACACAGCCACTGCCGCTTCGTTTGGCTCTTCCTGGATCCAGTTATGCAATTGTGGGAGGCGTAACCGGTATTACATCACTGTAGTTCTTGTATTCTACTTTAGATGATTGTGACGGGCCCAGAGCAACTCCTGCCACGTACCCTCAAATGGAACGTAAGAATGGAGAGAAAATAGAGCAGTCTGTAGGAGCGCTAAGGCAAATGGAAGATTCAGGACACATAGCGGCTTGCTACCTTCATCAGGTGGTATTGGTAAAGTATGGTATTGGCAAAGACACTCAGTTGAGTGAGCAGGTCAGAAGAGAAGAGCAACTACCTGCCTGTAAGTTCTTATCCCAATTGGAAAAAAAAAATACAAAGTTTCAAATAGACCCTTTAAGATAACCTAGTAAGGAGAAAAATAGTTTTTGAAATCAAGTATTTGAAGTCCCATAGAAAAGCCTATAGGGAAAAATGCCGTATACAAAGCATATTAACCCTAAAAATGACAGAAAGCTCTACAAACAAAAAAAAACATTTTGGAAATAGGGTGTTTTTTCTTTTATAGACTTCTGATCAGAGTGTGTTTAAACTAACAAAATGCAGTTAAAATAGCAAAAACATAGTAAAAAATATTGCAAAATGCTGTGTGTGAAACAGTAGGAAAGCAGCCACTAAGGCCCCCTTTAGGGTATGTACACACAGGGCGTTTTTGCTGCGGTTTTGCTGCGGTTTCTGAATGCCGAAAACCATTGTTTTTATGGTAATTTATGCTAATTTGTTCCTGCGGTTTTCATTCCCAGCAAAACCAATGTGTTTCACAGAAACGCTGTGCCCACACATTGGTTTTGCAAGTGTCAAGAACTGTCAAATCCCTGCGTTTTTGGTGCGGATAGGAAAGAATTGACATGCTCTATTTTCCTGCGTTTTTGGTGCAGTCAATGGGAAAAACGCAGGAAAAACACAGCATCAAAAACGCAGTAAAAACGCACAAAAAACGCAGTAAAAATGCACAAAAAACGCAGTAAAAATGCACAAAAAACACGCAAAAAGCGCGCAAAAAACGCAGACAAGATCATAGCACTTCTCCTGTAAAGGACTCTAGGATCCTCAGGTTTTGCTGCGTTCAGGACTGCTCAAAAAACGTCCTGTGGGCACATACCCTTACACTGCATTTTTGGGGAATCCGTGTCTGTCCGTTTTGAAATGGATAGCCAGGGATCCATTTTGGCCTCCCATGTATCCCTATGAGCACAGATTGGTCCTATATGGCCTCAGTTTGTCTCATTTTTGTCAGGCATCCGTTTGTATCCGCTCTTTTGATGTACCCAGAATCGGAGACTATTCTGATTTTGGCTGCCTTCAAGAAAGCGGATACAAACGGACAGAAACATCCTTCACGGTCCGCATCAAGTAGCATAGGGGTCTATGGAGACGGATCTGTTAAAAAAAAATGATCCGTAAAATGGATCTGTTTTGCTGTACTGAGCATGCTCAGAAGCAAGGTACAGTTCCTCCCAGCCCTATCTCCGCTAACTCATGATGGATTCATTAAAAAAACAGTCCGTGGACATCAGTTGGCATCCATTGTCACAGATCAGTGCCTGTCCGCGTGGTCCTTGAAATTCAAGGATCCACACGGATGTGCAAAAAACACAGTGTGAAGGGGGCCTGAGTTGAACTCATTTTGTCCAGTTGATGAATACACTGAACGCTGTGTAAGGCTGCTGTATAAACGTAGGCCATAAAGCTCCCAAGCCAAAACATATTCCTGAAATGTCCACATCACAATGCAATGGGACAGTTCATGTGAACCCCCCCATGGCATAGCACTTAACAATCTGTTTCCAATCATATGATATTGTTTGCTTTTGTTTGTCTCCATTCACATTGATTGTGTTTATTTTCTATACTAAGTTGTTGTCAATCACATATTGTGAGTAGAATAGCTTCCATTTTATATGGGTGGGTATATAAAAATTATGGGGACATGGTCCTGGTGTGGTTTCTTTTATGTTTTTAATGTACGGTATTTGAATAGCTATATATTTAAAACAAATTATTATTTTTATCATTTATATAACTTTGTATGTGCACGTCTGGTTTGTTTTTTCTTTATCATACAATGAACTAATCCATTTACTTACATTGGTCTGTGTGCTGTCTGCACTATAGGCGTTTTGTACACGGATGTAAAATACGACCATTTGTATGAACCCTAAGGATCAGACCGTACAGATGGTGGAGTGTCAGCTGAACAGTTATTGCTTGTACACATGACCGTAAAACTCGGACAAGCTCTACCTGTCATATGGAAGGATAGCACTCACCCAATGTTATTCTATGGGGCTGGATGCATGTCTGATTTTTCCCTTGGATCAAGTTGGTCCCAGGGCAATTACTTATTCTACTCTATGGGTTCAAGGAAAAAAAAATCAGATCACACTCTAGTGAAAGTCCGATCAGGGCGTGATTACCGTAATCAGACGGATTTTCTTGGTTGAGGGAAATACGTTTGTGTGACCACAGCCTTAGCTGCAGTATATACCTGAACTCTGAATTTGTGCAAAATCAATTGGTAATTTTCAATTGATCAAATCAATCATAACACTTAGTAAAGTCCAGTTGAAAATGCAAAATCACACATTTAGCCAAATGTAAAATTATAAATATATAAAATAGCTATAAAATTAAATATGATATTAAACATTGGAGTAGAGGTTTCAATCAACATTTTCCAGTTATAAACTTATCTAACAAATTATGAGAAAGAAATCTCTGATACACTAAACGTTTGCTAATAATGTTTGCAAAAAGAAGTCTAATAAAAGTCCAGTTACAGGAAGACATAATGGAATCAGATATTTCTTTGAATGGCTAATGTTAGAGATCAACGTGTATGGGTCCATGAACAGTTATCATTGAAACTCACAATATTTACTAGTGGATGACTTGACCCATTAAATGCATCTCTGATAAGAAACAACAACTGATATGGCAGAATGTAATACAGCACACCACCTCTGCAACTTCAATGACTGTCAATTAATTTATAGACTTTCTCTCAGACATCTCAACTGTTCTTCCCCCAAGCGGATTTTATCTTCCAGTTCTCGCTGTTCTACAATGAGAGCAGAGGTCATCTTCACATAGTGTTGATAGTCCTGAAGCTGCTCATCGTTCAGATACTTAGATACGGCTTCTAGTACAATTTGCTCTCTCCTAGAGACATGGACTTTGAGTTCTTTGGCATCCTCCAGTTGGTCAGTCAATTGTTTTTGCTTGTCCAGGAGAGTCATCTGTAAATGGCAGAAAACATATACTTTAAAATATAAAATCTGTACCTAACAACTTATATGTTATGGAAAGCATTAAAGTGTAACCATTGTTTCAATATTTATCTAATAAAAATGTAGAACAAGTGATTACAATAAAGTTTGCAATATAGTTTATAAATGAAATCTGGAAGAAAACCTTTAAAAAAAATCTAGAAGATGTCCCCTCTAGGTTGTTTCTGAACCAGCCATATGCTCATTGTCAGAGAAAACTGTATTCAGCTCCACACCCTGTATACGGCCTTATAAGGGTGGGGGCGGGGCCTACACAGCGTGACTGACTACAGCTGATCAGAGTATCTCAGGTTACTTCAGGCTAAGGGACAGTGCTGAGGTTGTCAAGCTGTCAGCAGTACACACAGCTCCTGTGATCTCATCTCCTCTGCATTCACTTTGGATCTGCTCCATGTTATCTGCTAATGGCCCCCACACAGCTCCTCAGCTGATTTCATGGAGCAGAGTAGATCCGATGTGAAAGCAGAGGAGATGAGATCACAGGAGCTGTGTGCACTGCTGACAGCCTGATAAACTCAGCAATGTTCATGCCTGAGGTAACCTGAGACCATTTCAGCAGGATCCAGGAGTGTAAACTCTGTGTAAGCCTCACCCCCCCCCACCCTTATAAAGCCATATTCAGTGTGTGGTGCTGAATATGGATTTCCCTGTGAACGAATATATGTCTGGTTTAAAAATAGCCTAGGGAGGACAACATTTGGAAAATTTTTGAAACGTTTTCACCCAGATTTCACTTATAAATTATATTTGAAAGTTTATTATAATAACTTGCTCTACATTATTATTACAAAAAAATGTAAACGTCGGTTACACTTTGAGTACCTTCAAACCTATCCTTTAATCAATCTAATATATAAAGTTGAGTGCATGTGTGTGTATGTATGTATGTGGCAAGCCCCACCCACCCACATAGCCACACCCACTCTGCATGACCACACACATGCCACATGACCACACCTACTCCACATGACCACACCCACTCCACATGACCAAACCCACTCCACATAGCCACACTTACTCCACATAGCCCCACTTCCATTCCAGATAGCCACCCACCACACATAGCCATACCCACTACACATAACCATGTCCCTCCATTGTGATGTCACAATACTGTAGAATGTTAGCTTATAAAATACTGTGTCATGTCACTGCCTGATCATTCTCATCTTATGATTCATACGAAAAAGAATGTCACTGGATGATTGTCGTCACACGCTGTAATCTACATTAAATTTGCGAATGTATGTATGTATGTAGGTATGTCCATTAAAGGAATTTGCACCATTGCATCTTCAATCACAATAGCCCCACCCCCACTCTACATAGCCATGACCATGTGCTGCAAGTCCCACCCACTTCATATAGCCATGCCCACTACACATAACAATGCTCCTCCATTGTCATTTCACAATACTGTAGAATGTAGAATGTTAGCTTATACAATTTTAAAATTTCATGTCATGTCACTGTCTGATCATTCTGATCTTATGACTCATAAGAAAAAGAATGTGACTGGATGATTGTCATTACATTGCTAAGAGAAAAGCTGTATTATGCTTCAATGAGCAAGACTTACAGAAATGGAAGAATAGGAAGGCAAGAATTACAGAAATGAGTTCAGAAATGGAAGAAAGAGAGGCAAGAGCTGCTTTCTCAAGGGCAATGGAAGAAAAGGAGTTAAGAATTACAGAAATTAATGAATGTAAGTATGTATGTATGTATGTATGTCCACTAAAGGAATTCACACCATTGTATCTACAATCACATTCATGGAAGAAAGGGAGATAAGAATTACAGAAATGAGTTCAGAAATGGAAGAAAGAGAGGCAAGAGCTGCTTTCTCAAGGGCCATGGAAGAAAAGGAGTTAAGAATTACAGAAATTAATGAATGTAAGTATGATTGTATGTATGTATGTATGTATGTCCACTAAAGGAATTCACACCATTGTATCTACAATCACATTCATGGAAGAAAGGGAGATAAGAATTACAGAAATGAATGAATGTATGTATGTAGAAAAATATATTGTGAGAGTCCTCAGTGGTTGATACCTTTTAATGGCTAACTGAATAGATGGTAAACATAGCAAGCTGTATGTATGTATGTGCATTAAAGGAATTTGCACCATTGTATCTACAAAACAAAATTTTGCACACACAATCACACCATTTGACTCAGGATTTGTAGGGAGTGTGGATTTGGAGGGGCAGGTTTGGGGGGTAGGGGGCAGCTTTTTTACTGTGTATATATGTATATATATATATATATACAGTGCGTTGTGAAAGTATTTGGCCCCCTTGAACTTTTCAACCTTTTGCCACATTTCAGGCTTCAAACATAAAGATGTAATTTCTCATTTTTGGGGCACAATTGTGAAGTGGAACGAAATTTATTGGGTATTTTAAACTTGTTTAACAAATGAAAAACTGAAAAGTGGGGCATGCAATATTATTCGGCCCCTTTAGTTTCAGGGCAACAAGCTCACTCCAGAAGTTCAGTGAGGATCTCTGAATGATCCAATGTTGTCCTAAATGATTGGTAATGATAAATAGAATCCACCTGTGTGTAATCAAGTCTCTGTATAAATGCACCTGCTCTGTGATAGTCTCAGGGTTCTGTTTCAAGTGCAGAGAGCATCATGAAGGCCAAGGAACACACCAGGCAGGTCCAAGATACTGTTGCGGCGAAGTTTAACCCCTTCACGACCCTTGGCCCACCGTTTGGGCCATGAAAACAAGTTCGTTCCCGACCTTTGGCCCAAACGGTGGGCCATGGAATGATCGCGCTCCTGCGGCGCGTGTGAGGGGGGTGACTCAGGTGTCACTGTACATAATGCACAGTGACAACCTGTAGTACACCCCACGGGGGGTGGATTAACCCCCCCGTGCCCAGGGCCCCTCCGATCTGCAGTTTAAAAGTGAAACTGCAGATCTGAGAAATCACAGCGATTCCCCCCTCCCAGATCTTATTGGAGCTCTCCAATCAGATCTGGACGGGCGGATCGGCTGGTGCCCTCCCCCTACTCAGCCCCCCCAGCTCCAGGAAGCATTAGGGCCCCCCCTTGCCGCCTATCGGCCCCCCCCCCGCCCCTCCGATCAGCTTCTTCTGCGGCGGCTGCACGCGGCTGCACTCCTGATGCAGCCGCCGTCATTCCTCTGTGTGCCCCTGCCCCCTTCCTCCTCCAGCCCCTCCTGTGTCTTGTCCCCCTACCTCCAGCCCCCCTTGTGTCCGGCCTGCCCCCCCCCGCGTCCCCGCGATCCACCCGCCCTCCTCCTTCTGTAATGCAGTGCCGGCGGGCTCAGGCGCCCGCCGTTCAGCCTGCACAGCCTCCTCTCCCCCTGCTCATCCCCCCCCCACCTTCCCCTGCTCACTCTCCCCCCCCCCAGGCCTAGTCCCCACCTCTAGCCCCACTCACCCATTCCGGAGCAGCCCGCCGGCTTCCGATGCAGCTGCGGTGTGGTCCCTCCTCCTCTCAGAGGCTCCTCCTCCTCATGGGTAAGTATGAATGAATGAATGAATGAATGGATGGATGGATGGATATGTGCATGCGTCCGTGGATGTGTGTTAGCGTGTCCGTGCATGTGTGCGTCCGTGGATGTGTGTTAGTGTGTCCGTGCATGTGTGCGTCCGTGGATGTGTGTTGGTGTGTCCGTGCATGTGTGCGTCCGTGGATGCGTGCGTGGATGTGGGTATGTGGATGTGTATGAACTCCAGCGTCCGTGGATGTGTGTTAGTGTGTCCGTGCATGTGTGCGTCCGTGGATGCGTGCGTGGATGTGCGTATGTGGATGTGTGTGAACTCCAGCGTCCGTGGATGTGTGTTAGTGTGTCCGTGCATGTGTGCGTCCGTGGATGTGTGTTAGTGTGTCCGTGCATGTGTGCGTCCGTGGATGTGTGTTGGTGTGTCCGTGCATGTGTGCGTCCGTGGATGCGTGCGTGGATGTGGGTATGTGGATGTGTGTGAACTCCAGCGTCCGTGGATGTGTGTTAGTGTGTCCGTGCATGTGTGCGTCCGTGGATGCGTGCGTGGATGTGCGTATGTGGATGTGTGTGAACTCCAGCGTCCGTGGATGTGTGTTAGTGTGTCCGTGCATGTGTGCATCCGTGGATGTGTGTTAGTGTGTCCGTGCATGTGTGCGTCCGTGGATGTGTGTTGGTGTGTCCGTGCATGTGTGCGTCCGTGGATGCGTGCGTGGATGTGGGTATGTGGATGTGTATGAACTCCAGCGTCCGTGGATGTGTGTTAGTGTGTCCGTGCATGTGTGCGTCCGTGGATGCGTGCGTGGATGTGCGTATGTGGATGTGTGTGAACTCCAGCGTCCGTGGATGTGTGTTAGTGTGTCCATGCATGTGTGCGTCCGTGGATGTGTGTTAGTGTGTCCGTGCATGTGTGTGTCCGTGGATGTGTGTTGGTGTGTCCGTGCATGTGTGCGTCCGTGGATGCGTGCGTGGATGTGGGTATGTGGATGTGTGTGAACTCCAGCGTCCGTGGATGTGTGTTAGTGTGTCCGTGCATGTGTGCGTCCGTGGATGCGTGCGTGGATGTGCGTATGTGGATGTGTGTGAACTCCAGCGTCCGTGGATGTGTGTTAGTGTGTCCGTGCATGTGTGCGTCCGTGGATGTGTGTTAGTGTGTCCGTGCATGTGTGCGTCCGTGGATGTGTGTTGGTGTGTCCGTGCATGTGTGCGTCCGTGGATGCGTGCGTGGATGTGGGTATGTGGATGTGTATGAACTCCAGCGTCCGTGGATGTGTGTTAGTGTGTCCGTGCATGTGTGCGTCCGTGGATGCGTGCGTGGATGTGCGTATGTGGATGTGTGTGAACTCTAGCGTCCGTGGATGTGTGTTAGTGTGTCCATGCATGTGTGCGTCCGTGGATGTGTGTTAGTGTGTCCATGCATGTGTGCGTCCGTGGATGTGTGTTGGTGTGTCCGTGCATGTGTGCGTCCATGGATGCGTGCGTGGATGTGGGTATGTGGATGTGTATGAACTCCAGCGTCCGTGGATGTGTGTTAGTGTGTCCGTGCATGTGTGCGTCCGTGGATGCGTGCGTGGATGTGCGTATGTGGATGTGTGTGAACTCCAGCGTCCGTGGATGTGTGTTAGTGTGTCCGTGCATGTGTGCGTCCGTGGATGTGTGTTAGTGTGTCCGTGCATGTGTGCGTCCGTGGATGTGTGTTAGTGTGTCCGTGCATGTGTGCGTCCGTGGATGTGTGTTAGTGTGTCCATGCATGGTGGATGTGTGTTAGTGTGTCCGTGCATGTGTGCGTCCGTGGATGCGTGCGTGGATGTGCGTATGTGGATGTGTGTGAACTCCAGCGTCCGTGGATGTGTGTTAGTGTGTCCGTGCATGTGTGCGTCCGTGGATGTGTGTTGGTGTGTCCGTGCATGTGTGCGTCCGTGGATGTGTGTTAGTGTGTCCGTGCATGTGTGCGTCCGTGGATGTGTGTTAGCGTGTCCGTGCATGTGTGCGTCCGTGGATGTGTGCGTACGTGGATGACTGCGGATGAGTATCCTCTTGTTGTAGTCTCTGGGATCATAGTCATGGTGCACTGTATGACAGATCATTGTCACACAGTGCACCATAACTCTGACCCCAGAGTCTGTAGGAAGAGGACACTTGATCCCTTGCTGCAATCTCTGGATTGAGCAGAGGCGATCGAGCGTCGTGGGACCTTCGTTGTGGACTACGTCGGAGGCAGTCGAGCGCCGTGGGACCTTCGTTGTGGACTACGTCGGATCTTTATAATAAAGATGGAGTCCAAGTTTTGTTTGTTTTTTTTTTCAAATAAAAAGATTTTTCTCTGTGTCTATTTTCTGACTATTTACCAGAGATTCCTAATGGCGGGTCTAACATTGGCCCTATATTATGAATCTCGGGCTTAGTGCCAGCTGCCAATAACAAGCTGGCATTAACCCCTTTATTACCCAGTTTGCCACCGGCACCAGGGCAACTGGAAGAGTCTGGGTACAGCGCCAGAAAATGGCGCTTCAATGAATGCGCCATTTTTTGGGGCGGCTGCGGGCTGCAATTCGCAGCATGGGGGGCCCAGAACGCTTGGGCCTCTCCATGCTGTGGAATCCAGCCCCCAGCTGCCTAGTTGTACCTGGCTGGACCAAAAATATTGCGGAGCCCTATGTCATTTTTTTTTCTAGAATTAGTTCTAGAAAGAAAAAAAAAAGGACTTTGCTGTATTTTTGGGTACCAGCCAGGTACAACGAGGCAGCTGGGGGTTGCTGGCAGTCCGTAGCTGCCAAGTTGTACCTGGCTGGACCAAAAATATGGCGGAGCCCCACGCCATTTTTTTTTTCTAGAATTAGTTCTAGAAAGAAAAAAAAAAGGGCTTTGCTGTATTTTTGGGTACCAGCCAGGTACAACGAGGCAGCTGGGGGTTGCTGGCAGTCCGTAGCTGCCAAGTTGTACCTGGCTGGCCCAAAAATATGGCGGAGCCCCACGCCATTTTTTTTTCTAGAATTAGTCCTAGAAAAAAAAAAAAGGGCTTCGCTGTATTTTTGGTTACCAGCCAGGTACAACGAGGCAGCTGGGGGTTGCTGGCAGTCCGTAGCTGCCAAGTTGTACCTGGCTTGACCAAAAATACGGCGGAGCCCCACGTCATTTTTTTTTTTTTACTTCTACCAATAAAATGACAAGGAGCTTTGCCTTATTTTTGGATGCCAGCCAGGTACAACTTGGTAGTTGGGGGGCTGCAATCCTCATCGTGGAGAGACCCAAATGTTGTGCCCCCCCACGCTGCAAATTGCAATTCACAGCCACCCCAGAAAATAGCACATTAGAGGTGCCATTTTCTGGTGCTGTACCCCAACTCTTCCAGTTGCCCTTGTGCTGGTGGCACACAGGAGCACTCCATACGTGACATGGTGTCCGCTAACAAGTTGAATGGAAAATTAGCTCCAATTATTAGCGGACACTATGTCGCGTATGGAGAGCCCCTGTGTGCCTAAACATTGGAGCTCCCCCACAAGTGACCCCATTTTGGAAACTACACCCCCCAAGGAACGTATCTAGATGCATAGAGAGTACTTGAACCCCCAAGTGGTTCACAAATTGATCCATAAAATTAAAAAAGTACTTTTTTTTTCCACAAAAAAATTATTTTTTCATTTTTACGGATCAATTTGTGAAGCACCTGGGGTTCAAAGTGCTCACTATGCATCTAGATACTTTCCTTGGGGGGGTCTAGTTTCCAAAATGGGGTCACTTGTGGGGGAGCTCTAATGTTTAGTCACACAGTGGCTCTCCATACGCAACATGGTGTCCGCTAACAATTCCAATTGTTAGCGGACACCATGTCGCGTATGGAGAGCCCCTGTGTGCCTAAACATTGGAGCTCCCCTACAAGTGACCCCATTTTGGAAACTAGACCCCCCAGGGAACTTACCTAGATGGGTAGTGAGCATATTGAACCCCCAGGTGCTTCACAAATTAATGAAAAAAAAAATATTTTGTGGAAAAAAAGTACTTTTTCATTTTTACGGATCAATTTGTGAAGCACCTGGGGGTTCAAAGTGCTCACTATACATCTAGATACGTTCCCTGGGGGTCTAGTTTCCAAAATGGGGTCACTTGTGGGGGAGCTCCAATGTTTAGGCACACAGGGGCTCTCCAAACGCGACATGGTGTCTGTTAACAATTTGAATGGAAATCAACCCAAATTGTTAGCGGACATCATGTCACGTTTGGAGAGCCCCTATGTGCCTAAACATTGGAGCTCCCCTACAAGTGACCCCATTTTGGAAACTAGACCCCCCAGGGAACTTATCTAGATGGGTGGTGAGCATTTTGAACACCCCAGTGCTTCACAAATTAATCTGTAAATATGAAAAAAGAAAATGTTTGTGGAAATAAAAGTACTTTTTTATTTTTACGGATGAATTTGTGAAGCACCTGGGGGTTCAAAGTGCTCACTATGCATCTAGATACGTTCCCTGGGGGGTCTAGTTTCCAAAATGGGGTCACTTGTGGGGGAGCCCCAATGTTTAGGCACACAGGGGCTCACCAAACGCAACATGGTGACAGCTAACAATTTGAGCTGATTTTTATTCAAATTGTGAGCGGACACCATGTCGCGTTTGGAGAGCCCCTGTGTGCCTAAACATTGGAGCTCCCCCACAAGTGACCCCATTTTGGAAACTAGACCCCCCAGGGAACATATCTAGATGGGTAGTCAGCATATTGAACCCCAAGGTGCTTCACAAATTATTGAAAAAAAAAGATTTTTGCGGAAAAAAGTACTTTTTCATTTTTACAGATTAATTTGTGAAGCACCTGGGGCTTCAAAGTGCTCACTATGCATCTAGATACGTTCCCTTGGGGGTCTAGTTTCCAAAATGGGGTCACTTGTGGATGAGCTCCTATGTGGAGACGCACAGGGGCTCTCCAAACGCAACATGGTGTCCGCTAACAATTTGAGCTCATTTTGCATTCAAATTGTTAGCGGACACCATGTCGCGTTTGGAGAGCCCCTGTGCGTCTCCACATTGGAGCTCCCCCACAAGTGACCCCATTTTGGAAACTAGACCCCCAAAGGAACGTATCGAGATGCATAGTGAGCACTTTCAACCCCCAGGTGCTTCACAAATTGATCCATAATAATGAAAAAAGAATTTTTTTGTGGAAAAAAAAGTGCTTTTTCATTTTTATGGATGAATTTGTGAAGCACCTGGGGGTTCAAAGTGCTCACTATGCATCTAGATACGTTCCCTGGGGGGTCTAGTTTCCAAAATGGGGTCACTTGTGGGGGAGCCCCAATGTTTAGGCACACAGGGGCTCACTAAACACAACATGGTTACAGCTAACAATTTGAGCTGATTTTTATTCAAATTGTTAGCGGACACCATGTCGCGTTTGGAGAGCCCCTGCGTGCCTAAACATTGGAGCTCCCCCACAAGTGACCCCATTTTGGAAACTAGACCCCCCAGGGAACATATCTAGATGGGTAGTGAGCATATTGAACCCCCAGGTGCTTTACAAATTGATCTGTGAAAATGAAATAGTACTTTTTTTTTCACAAAAATTTTCTTTTAGCCTAAATTTTTTCGTTTTCACATGGCAACAGCATAAAATTCATCCTAAAATTTGTTGGGCAATTTCTCCTGAGTACACCGATACCTCATATGTGGTCATAAACCACTGTTTGGGCGCACGGCAGGGGTCAGAAGGGAAGGAGCGCAATTTCACTTTTTGAATGTAAAATTAGCTCCAAAAGTCAAATTGCGCTCCTTCACTTCTGAGCCCTGCCGTGCGCCCAAACAGTGGTTTATGACCACATATGAGGTATCGCTGTACTCGGGAGAATTTGCACAACACATTTTAAGATCCATTTTATCCTGTTGCCCATGTGAAAATGAAAGAATTGAGGCTAAAAGAACATTTTTGATAAAAAAATTAAAATATCCATTTTTTGTTTCCACTTTGCTTTAGTTCCTGTGAAGCACCTGAAGGGTTAATAATCTTCTCGAATGTAGTTTTGAGTAGCTTGAGGGGTGCAGTTTTTGGAATGGTGTCACCTTTGGGTGTTTTCTGTCATGTACACCCCTCAAAAGGACTTCAAATGTGAAGTGGTCACTAAAAAAAATGGTTTTGTAAATTTTGGTTGAAAAATGAAAAATTGCTCATGAACTTTGAACTCTTATAACGTCCTAACAAAAAATTTTTTTTTTTTCCAAAATTGTGCTGATGTGAAGTAGACATGTGGGAAATATTATTTAATAACTTTTTTCTGTCACATATCTCTCTTGTTTATCAGAAAAAAAAATTAAAAATGTGAAAATTGTGAAATTTTCAAAATTTTTGCCATATTTTTGATTTTTTCACAAATAAACGCAAAAATTATCGACTTAAATTTAACACTAGCATGAAGCCCAATATGTCACGAAAAAACAATCTCAGAATCGCTAGGATCGGTTGAAGCGTTCCCGAGTTATAACCTCATAAAGGGACACTGGTCAGAATTGCAAAAAAGGCCAAGGTCTTTAGGGTCAAAATAGGCTGGGTCATGAAGGGGTTAAAGACGGATTTGGATACAAAAAGATTTCCCAAATTTTAAACATTTCAAGGAGCATTGTGCAAGCGATCATATTGAAATGGAAGGAGTATCAGACCACTGCAAATCTACCAAGACTACCGGGAGTGCTGGGAATGGGTCCCACCCACTATCCTAGGGTCCACCTGCAGCTGGAGCAATTGCACCTCTTTTATGGGTGCAATACCCCTCTGTGACGCCTGCATTGGCGGGGCGCCACATGCCCCCTTGATTGAATATACTCGTCTCCAAGTATCAGTACCTGTTAACCAGGAAGTGAAAAAGCATTTTTTTCTTTTTATATTCAACATTAACAGGTAAACTATATAGAATCAAGCATATTGGGAATTCTTCCTATTGCTAGGAGGGCACTATTCCTTAAACGTTACACATACATAGACATTGCAGTAGTTAGTATGATAGACCTGACTCATCCAGGCCAGGGGACTCAGATCTCAGGCGCAGTCTAGAGGTCACGGGTGGCGGTGCTTGAGGCTGTGGCCTTGGTGGTCAATGCAAAAAGGGAAAAATAAAAGAAAAAAAGAAATAATGTTTGTTCGTGACGCCACCTGTAGGTCCCTGTGATGGCATCGGCGCTGAGGGAACCTCCGGGGTGATGGGTGGCAGCAAGATGGATTGGCTTCCTACAGGAGGAGCGGGGTCCCCGGGGTGATGGTAGTAGTAATGTATGGTGGAGTACGGCAGCACAGTCACTGTGGAGCAAGGCAGGTAAATAACAGTTCAAGGAAGAAATCACTGACACGTTGCTCACTCTGAACGGGTATTTACTCCGGTATTCTGCAGGCATACAAGGTAATGCAGTTCTTATTGCAGAGTAGTGGACCGGGTGGTTCTGGCAATCAGCAGTGTCCCTCTGAAGCTCATCTGGTGTTCCTTCTCTATCACACTCTGTCCCTTGCTCTGCAGCCGTGCATGGATCCTGCTTGTTTGACCAGGCCTGTCGAGATAAATGTGATCCCCTTTTCTCTCCAAGGAGACCCCAACTCTGTTTGGTGCTTCTGGGGAGGACCATGCTGGTTGTAGGGCTGGTGAGTTGTGCTCCTATAAAGACAATAAAGACATCGACCACTCAGGGTTTGTGGTTCAGTGTTGTAGCCGGCTGGACCACTTCGGAGCCGGTGCTCTGGGTTTGGACTGGGCTAGGGCATTCGGTTACCCATTCTATTCTTGGCCCCTTCCTCTTCTGGGTCACCAGGTTGAGGTGCCCTCCCCGTTAGCTTCTCTCTTTGCTGTTCTGTAGCTTCTCCAACTCTGCTTCATCTGCTGCACTGATCTTTTGCAGCTCCCTTCTTGCACTCTCCTGTTCTCACTCCTTGCTTGATCTGATCTCCTCTCCTAACTCCTTAATGTTTTCCCCACTGCTTTATAACCTAGCCTCTCCTCCCACCAGGACCGGTTACCCTAGTAGCGGGTGTCTAATTGGTCCTCTAACACTAAGTGTTGCATGTGGTGCTGTAGCTTCAGACTTATTCTACTCATTACTAAAACAAAGAATACGTCACCTTCAGTCAGTGGTGCAGTACCCTTTTGTGACGCACTCTTAGTGGGGCGCCACAGACCCCACGGTCCTCGGGTCACCTGTTGGCAAAGTTATTACTCTCCGGCTATGACTATCTGCATAAAAGACATTATGCAATGGGGACTGGTACTAACTACGCAGGCCCAGCGGTAATGTTTTGTCTAGCACAGTCCAGTGTGTATTATCACCGCTGGGCCGCTGCTCACACAGCACACCTCATCAACAGTTGGGAAAGTTCAAAATAAAAGTCTCTGATTCTTCAGATTAAACAAAACTCACAGGAATACACTCTTCATTCAGGGATTTGCAAAAATGAAAAATAATGGGTATGGTTGCTGGAAAAGGGGCTATGTACAGGGCAATGTCTCAACAACGGGAGTCTATTGCTGGCGGGATATTCTTATGGCGAACCAGCCTAATGGGCCAGGGTAACACTCAAAAGTGACCTGCTCACCTGGGTATAAGTCTCTGTTCGGGTGTCCTCGCCGCAGGTACGACTCTACATTGCGTCTGGGGAAAAATACATCGTTCTGAAGTCTGGGTTCTCGTAGAAATCCCCATCCTTCATCCTGGTACATGGAGATGACAGTTCCTTGGCGGCGTAGTTCTACTGGAAGCGGGGGCTGTGATCTTGCCTTGTCCCATAGATGCCTTGTTGCCTGCACTCGCTGGAACCATTCCTCTCGGCGTCGTTGTCTAGTCACTTGGTCTCTTTCATTCAAAGCTGATTGAGACTGCTGGGGTGACTGGTACTGTGGAGGTGGTGAGTTGCCGGTTGGGACTCTGGAGTTCACTTTCGTCTCCGCTGAGCTTACTATGGCGGGGGCTCCTCGCTGCTGCTGCTGCCATGCCTTCCGCCACGCAGCTTCTGGGGTGCTCTCTCCCGATGCTCCTTCAACGGCCTTCGGCTCCTCGTAGTCTGTCTCATCATCCTCTGCATCAATGATGACATCTGGGTCAGTAGGAGACGTCCGCGCTGCCTCCAGCCGGAGGTAGCTGCTGGTATAGGACGGTGGTGTTGCCGGGGCTTAACAGCAGCTCAGATTAGAGACCAGGTCAATGCCACACAGAGTTCTAGCAGCAGACACATCTCTACAATAACTGTTAAGAGGAGACTTTGTGCAGCAAGCCTTTATGGAAAAATAGTTGCTAGAAAACCACTGATAAGGACAGGCAACAAGCAGAAGAGACTTGTTTGGGCTAAAGAACACAAGGAATGGACATTAGACCAGTGGAAATCTGTGCTTTGGTCTGATGAGTCCAAATTTGAGATCTTTGGTTCCAACCCCAGTGTCTTTGTGTGACGCAGAAAAGGTGAAAGGATGGACTCTACATGCCTGGTTCCCACCGTGAAGCATGGAGGAGGAGGTGTAATGGTGATGGGGTACTACACCAGATGACCTGGCCTCCACAGTCACCAGACCTGAACCCAATTGAGATGTTTTGGGGTGAGCTGGACCGCAGAGTGAAGGCAAAAGGGCCAACAAGAGCTAAGCATCTCTGGGAACTCCTTCAAGACTGTTGGAAGACCATTTTTGGTGACTACCTCTTGAAGCTCATCAAGAGAATGCAAGAGTGTGCAAGGCAGTAATCAAAGTAAAAGGTGGCTACTTTGAAGAACCTAGAATATGTCATATTTGCAGTTGATTCACACTTTTTTGTTAAGTATATAATTCCACAAGTGTTAATTCATAGTTTTGATGTCTTCAGTGTGAATCTACAATTTTCATAGTCATGAAAATACAGAAAACTCTTTGAATGAGAAGGTGTCCAAACTTTTGGTCTGTACTGTACATCTACTATATATGGGTAATATAAGACTAAAGTCACATACAAGTACTATTTCGACCATGCTGATAGCAGCACTAGCTATTATTTAAAGAACTATGTACTTTAGAAATTGATAGCCACCAGACAATGCAAATTTTGCTCAAACAAGCAAACATGTTAAAATACAGTAAATATTTTGACTTTTGCATCAGACTAAGAATTAAAAAAAATATTTTAATTGGTGGATTTTGCATTTTAATATATAGTATTATTTTGTTAACCAGATCTCCTTCAGCAAAGGAACTTCTATTATAGTAACTATTTATTTATAAGCTGGATAAACTGTACATCCTATTACTCTGAGGAGTAATGGACAAAGGGGTTAGGTGGCATGATGGAAGTGATGGGCAAAAGGCAGTGAGGGGAACTAGTCTGACCCTTAGACTGGGGGCCCCTAGCTGACCTTGTCCCCAGAAGTACTTCTAAAGGTGAGGATGTCTGGGCCCCCACCCTGGCACTGCTCCTGACCAGTCCTAGGCTTTAAAACCCTCATCTCCACCCAGAGACCAGGATAAGCACAGCAACTCCAGACAGATGTCAATCTCCACAAAGCTACAAGGAAGGCTTCAGCAGAACAGCACACAGCATCTACACATCACATGGTCTTTGCAGAGAATTAAGTCTTACTGACACCAGCTGATGAGTAATGGGAATAATTTAAAGGCCTGACACACAGCCGCAGCTCATCTGCAGAGCCACAGAAGTTAACCCTTAATAGACTAAAGGAAAATAACTCCATTCAACTACTGCAAAGCAATTCACAGAGAATGCAGAGCAGTCTATATGTGACAGGAATTTTGTGTTTTTTTTTAAATTAATTAAATATAAATTTAAATTTATTTTAAAATTATTGGAATTTTTATCACATTCCTATCTGGGTCTAGCCATGCAGTATCGGAGATCCATCCACGCCTGTTAACCCATTAGATCACGCAGTCGATCTCTGACAGCACGCTCTAGCACACAGCAGAAGGGATTGCGCCTTTCCTCGCTGCCATTGGTGACCCCGCAATCATGGCGCACCGACTGGTTATCATGGCAGGGAGGGGCAATCTGATGACCCATACCACTGTGATGACGTAGTTCCTGTGAATGTCAGCAGAGCGCCGGCGTTCACAGATGAGCGGCATTTGTGCAGTTCAGGCAGACTGTGCAGGCTTCAGGTGCCCTAAGAGGGGCAATAAAATCAGTAGAAAGTGGAAAAAAATAAGTTTGTAATTATCTGACAAAATTAAATCACCCCCTTTAGCACAACTGAAAACTAAACTATTAAAAAAACTCAAAATACACATATCTGGTTCAGAAATTCCCGATCTATCAAAATATTAAATAAATTAATCTGATTGGTAAACTGCATAATGGAAAAAAGTAAAAATGGCAAAACTATGTTTTGATGGTCGCCGCAACATTGCAGCAATGTGCAATAATAACAGGCGATGAAAACAGTGCAGCTACCCAAAATTGGTGTAATTCAAAATTTTATCTCAAGAAACAAAAAATAAGCTGTCACAAATGCCAAGATTCCAAAAACATGAGAACACTACGGGTCTCGGAAAATAGCCACAAAAGCGCAATTCCTTTTTTTTTCTACAAGCTTCTGAATTTTTTTTCACCACTTAGGCTACCTTCACACCACGGTTTGTGTCTGTCAGGGTGGATCCTGCTTTTTGCAGGAACCACCGGACAGAACCTGACAGGACAGGATGTGCACAAAGTGTGGCCAAATATGATCAGGGTCCTGTTTTTTGCAGGATTCGTTTTCTGCTGCTGTCCATGCAGCTGAATTCACAGCCCGTGCTAGAAGAACTGCTGTCCATGGTGCTGAAATTAGCAGGATTTCTGAGCATGCTCTGTGTAAAAAATCGTTTCCGGGAAATGATCAGATTTTTTTCATGGAACCGGCACCCATAGACTCCCATGTTATAGGCGCCAGATCGCCCTGGATCCAGGTCTGTCCGATTTTGTCTGATTTTTTTCTACCAAAGCCCAAAACTGCTGCAGTCTCCGATTTTGTGCACGGTGAAAAACTGGACAAAACTGGACCATTCACAGAAAACACAAAACCTGATGGCCAAATATGACCAATCCGGCCCCATAGGGATAAATAGAAGGCAAAACCAGATCAGATTCTGTCCGGTTCAAACCGTGGTGTGAAGCTAGCCCTACATAAAATGAAAAATGCATTCTGACCTGGGGAATCATACAGTCCAGTCCATAAAAAACTCAAATAACAATTGTAAAAGAGCAGATTTTTGTAATTTCACTGAACTTGAAATTTTTTTCAGTTTTCCAGTACACTACATTGTAAATTTATTACACAGTAGAAACAAGTACAATATTAATGAACAATACAAGGCACACACAGGTACAGGAGGAGAGAGGACCCTGCCCATGTGGGCTCACAATCTACAAGGGATGGGTGAGGATACAGTAGGTGAGGAGAGAGGACCCTGCCCATGTGGGCTCACAATCTACAAGGGATGGGTGAGGATACAGTAGGTGACGAGAGAGGACCCTGCCCATGTGGGCTCACAATCTACAAGGGATGGGTGAGGATACAGTAGGTGACGAGAGAGGACCCTGCCCATGTGGGCTCACAATCTACAAGGGATGGGTGAGGATACAGTAGGTGAGGAGAGAGGACCCTGCCCATGGGCTCACAATCTACAAGGGATGGGTGAAGACACAGTAGGTGAGGAGAGAGGACCCTGCCCATGTGGGCTCACAATCTACAAGGGATGGGTGAGGATACAAGAGTGGAGAGGACCCTGCTCGTGAGGGCTCTCAGTCTACAAGGGATGGGTGAGGATACAGGAGGAGAGAGGACTCTGCCCATGGGGGCTCACAGTTTACAAGGGATGGGTGAGGATACAGGATGTGAGGGTGGAGCTAGCTGTGCGGCAGTGTAGTAGACTGAAGGTTTCTTAAGGTTGCAGGTTTGTTGGAGGAGGTGGGTCTTCAAGTTCCATTTGAAAGTTTCCACGGTAGGCGAGAGCCTGATGTGCTGGGGCAGAGAGTTCCACAGTATGGGGGATACATGGAAAAAAATCTTTTATGCAGTTGTGAGAAGAGGAAATAAGACAGCAAGAGAGAAGATGATCTTGTGAGGATCTGAGGTTGCATGCACGTAAGTACAGAGAGACCATGTCACAGATGTACGGAGCAGACAGGTTGTGGATGGCTTTGTATGTATTTTTAAAACATCAATTTTACAGCATTTTTTTTTCAAAAATCACCAAAAATGTTTGCACATTACTGTAACAAGGGAGGCTTGTAATCTACATGTATACATTGTAATGACCCTATGCCCTGCAGTCAGAGTAGTAAAACCATGTTATGCCCTCCCCTACATGGCAGGTTCTATGACAGCATGAAAAAAAGGACATGGTAAACAGCGCTTGGTTATCTCTGGCAATTCCACAGACAAGAAATTAATATGAGCCACTACTTGATTCCAAATGAGGCCTCAATTTTGGGATCGGCAAGATTGATTGAAACTTAAAAGAGAACTCCGGGGAGATTACAAAAAAAAGTTATGTCCCTGCACTCCTATACTATAATTCTAAGCTGCCTGTTGCACTTGTATAATGTTTAGAACTCCTATAAATCACTTATTAATTAACTGCTCCTTACCCATCACCCTTAGAGAGAGGACAATGTGTCACGCCTGATTAAGCAGCTCTTCCCCCTCCTTCTCAAAAAGCTTCAGCACCATCCGACACTTCCTCATTCCTCATGGAATCACGTGGGTGTGACATCACAACAGGTCCTAGACTAAGTTGCAGTCTGGAGATCTCTTTCTGTACAGGAAGAGAGAACTGTTGACCTTTTGTGACATCACAACAGGTCCTAGACTAAGCTGGAGTCTGGAGATCTCTTTCTGTACAGGATGAAAGAACTGTTGACCTTTTGTGACATCACAACAGGTCCTAGACTAAGCTGGAGTCTGGAGATCTCTTTCTGTACAGGAAGAGAGAACTGTTGACCTTTTGTGACATCACAACAGGTCCTAGACTAAGCTGGAGTCTGGAGATCTCTTTCTGTACAGCATGAGAGAACTGTTGACCTTTTGTGACATCACAACAGGTCCTAGACTAAGCTGGAGTCTGGAGATCTCTTTCTGTACAGCATGAGAGAACTGTTGACCTTTTGTGACATCACAACAGGTCCTAGACTAAGCTGGAGTCTGGAGATCTCTTTCTGTACAGCATGAGAGAACTGTTGACCTTTTGTGACATCACAACAGGTCCTAGACTAAGTTGCAGTCTGGAGATCTCTTTCTGTACAGCATGAGAGAACTGTTGACCTTTTGTGACATCACACTCTTGTGACTGAAGGAGGAAGAGCTTGTTCTTGGACACACAGATACTTACAGCGAAGAGAGGAGGGAGAGCTGCTCAATCAGGCATGACATATTGTTCCCTAAGGGAGGGGTGATGGGTGAGGAACAGTTAGTGAATGAAAGTTTTATATTAATTCTAAACATTATGCAAGTTTAACAGGCAGTTCACCATCTACTATATAATCGTCTAATTCTGTCTGTTTGTCTGTAAGGTAAATTCCGCATTGCTAATTGGTTGCGCCAGCCGCCTGCGACCAATCAGCGACAGGCGCAGTTCAACTGCAAATTGGCGCAGGATTTAAACCCAGCTTCACATTACATTATTCTTAAATCTTCATAGATAAACTACATACATATTCTAGAATACCCGATGAGTTAGAATCGGGCCACCATCTAGTTATAGTATAAGAGTCCAGGGACAATACAAAATATTATTTTCTCCCCGGAGTTCCCTTTACCCAGTACATATCAGACCTGCTAGTATTCTGTGAAATATAATAATATAACATTAAAAAATAATATTTTTAAAAAGTAAATATTTTTACAAAGTGGTTTTACCTTTACTTCCATGGATGGCATTGGGTCCTCACAGTTTAAGGCACTCTCCACTCGACTCAGTCGTCCAGACAAGGACAACAGTAAGCTGACCACCTTGTCCAGGTCCCCAATAAAAATTCGAAACTTATCATACTCATTGGGTTTGCAAACGTTTTTTAATAGATTCTTCAACTCATGGCCGAGGGTTGCATTGGCGTTAAAGTCTTCTTGAAGTCCTTGCTGAGCTTCGTGGAGGACAGAGAGCTTTCTACTAATGCTTTCTATTAGCTGTAGCTGTTTAAAAAAGAAAAGACCAGAAGAAGACTGGTAAATAAATGTTTTTAAATCACTTTTATTTTGATATTTTCAGGGTAGAGTCTGACATATATCATCACATGGCAACTTTCAAAAAGCCCATTGGAAAATGCATTAGTGTGGCCATTAACAATCTATTATCTAATCATCAAATTACCCTCTCATCTATTTACTGCAGGATGAGTCTGTGATTGGCATGTCTGATATACCAGCACACAGTAGCGAGTATTTGTGAAGCATAAAGGAAATAATACATGGTTTACGAATCATTTTAAAAATATCAATCTGAAAATGATGACGTCCATTTACAGTATATTCTGCCCCTTGTAGTCTGAAACCCCTAAATAAAATCCTGAGTGACCAACAGACTCCAAAAGTCACAATTAGTAAATTAAGTCCACCTACAGAGTTATCTATTTCAAGTGTTTATTTATGTTAATGTTGATGATTATGGCTTACAGCCAATGAAAACCCAAAGGTTATTCCTCAGAGAAATAAAGTAGGGAAGATGAAGGGTGAAAAACCACGCTGCTGTATTCCATGAGACACTAAAGGGTGAATATAATATTGATTTATTAGTCAAAGTGTTTCAGGGCTCCAAGAAACATGGTAATATGATATTAATTTGTCCTGAGGAAGGGGCCAGGGAGCCCTGAAACGCATTGACTAATAAATCAATATTATATTCACCTTTTGATGTCTCGTGGAATATGGCAGTGTGGTTTTTAACCCTTCATCCTCATTACTCTATATGCACCACACTGGGGACTGCCACAGCCGTGATCTGCTTTTATAGTGGTTGTGACTCTCACAACCACACAAGGTGAAGCCTCTGATACCTATTTAGGTAATATTTTATCTCTCAGATCCTTCATCCTCTCTGCTTCAATAATTTTCTTTGGGTCTTCAATGGCTGTAAGCCATAATCATCAACATTAACATAAATAAATGCCTGAAATAGATCACTCTGTAATGATTCTATATAATATATGAGTTTCACTTTATGTATTGAATTACTGAAATAAATTAGCTTTTTGATGATATTCGAAATCATCGAGATGCACCTGTATGTGTAGTGTGGCACCCTGTGCCAGGTCACCACAGACTCCCTTGGGACACTGAGGGATTTCTCACAGCGAGTAACCCATTAACACACAACACCTTTCACCCCAGGCCTGTAGGGGGAGCTCCACTGGTTGCCTTAAGCCAGTTCCCCCTATAAATACGGGTTCTGGAGGGAAAACAGCAGAGTGTGCAGTCACTACAGAACTGTGAAGAGCTGAGTGAGCTGAGCTGGTACTGGAGCCGTGCAAGCCCATACTTGCAACCACCTGAGACAGAGGTAGACCCGCAGAGTAGGGGTCGAAGGCAGTGGAGAGAAACTTGCTACAAGAAGGGGGCAGAGGAGTCATACCGACTCACCCCATCAGAGTTCTGGTCACTGGGTCCGAGCTGCAAGGACAGAGAGGATAGGCCCCGCAGAGAATCTAGCACCACAAGGAGGTTTAGCTTCCAGGACGCCCGCAGCACCAACAATTGAGAGCCAGGGACCGTGAGTCAGGATCCTGACAGAAACCCAATAGAGAGCCCTCAGTGCAGCAACCCGGGTGTGGAGAGTCACAGAGAAAGAGAGAGAGAAGTAACGGTCTGGTCGGGTTCCAAGCCTGTCAGACTCCAAACAGAGTAACTGAGACAAGGAGGCCTACAACCCTACTCGCTGTGGAGATCCTAAAGTTTTTCCCTCAACTCTGGACGAGTGTACCCGTACAGAACATCAGTAAAGGTACCAAAAGACTTTTATGTGTGCGTGTCCCTCCTTCCATCTGCACCACACTGACTGCGCTTCCCTAGCTCCCCCTTGCACAGAAACGACTGTGCTGCCCTATTACCCTCACTACAACCTACAGCCCCGGGGACCCCGCTCGTCCTGTAGGGAGCGGTCCCACCTTGCTGCCGCCTATCACCCTGGAGGCCCAAGCAGCGCCGGTGCCATCACCGGACTCCTACAGGTGGCGTCACGACAGACATCTTTATTATTTTCTCCTCATTCATTTTTCCTCTGCATCCCCCGGGCTCACGGCCTCAGGCACCGCTACCCGTGACTTCCCCCAGAGACTGCGCCTGAGTGATCCGAGTAACCCCAGGGCCTGGGTTGGACATGTAGTTTATTCGAAGCATAACTACAGCTGTTATGTGAAGGCATCAGAGGTTTGTTTGAGAACATAAGGGTTCAAATAGCATCGTGAAAACCAAGAACACAACAGACACGTCAGGGATGATGTTCTGGAGAAGAGTAAAGCAGGATTAGATTGCAACAAACATATCCCACGCTCTGAATGTCTCATGGATGATTGTTCAATCCATCATTCTAAAATGGAAGGTGTATGAGTCAACTTCAAACCTATCAAAACATGGATATCCACCTAGCTTCCAAGCAAGGAGAGCGCTAATTGAAAATCAGCCAAGAGGCCCATGGTCACTCTGGAGGAGCTGCAGGGATCCACAACTCAAGTGGGAGAATCTGTCCACAGGATAACTATTAGTTGTATACTTCACAAATCTGGTCTTTATGGAAGAGTCGCATGAAGAAAGACATTTTCTAAAGCAAGCTAGAAGAAGTCATGTTTGCAGTTTTCAAAAACCCATATAGGAGACACAGCTAGAATGTAGAAGAAGGTGCTCTTGTCAGATGTGACAAAAGTAGACCTTTTAGGGAGAAATGCAAAACCCTATGTTTGATGGAGAATTAACCCTGCACATCACCATGAAAACATCATCCAAACCATAAACGTGGTGGTGGTGGTAGCATCATGCTGTGCGGAGGCTTTCATTCAGTAGGGTTAGAAAAGATGTTCAGACTTGATGGGTAAGGCCCTTTCACATCAGCGGTATTTTCAAATCGCGGCAGATGCGGTGAAAAAAACGCATCTGCCGCGATTACCGCATAACCGCGACACTTGCGGCACACTTGCGGCAAATACCGCTGATGTGAAAGGGCCCTAAGATGGATGGCTCTAACAGGACAATCTTAGAGGAAAACCTGTTAGATACTGCAAAAGATTTGAGATGGGACATAGGTTCAACTTGCAGCAGGACATCAACCATAATATTCTGTCAAGACTACAGTACAATGGAATGGTATAGATCAAATCATATACATTTGTGTTAATGGCCCAGTCACAATCCAGACCTGAATCCAATTGAATCTGTGAAAAGACTTGAAAATTGCTGTTCACTGAAGATCTCCATCCAATCTCACTGAGCTACAGCCATTTTGCAAAGAAAAGTGGTCAAACATTTCAGCCTTAAGATGTGCAAAGATGGTTGAACCATACCTCAAAAGACTCGCAACAGTATTTACCGCAAACGTTGGGCCTGCAAAGGATTTATTATAAATGCACATCACAATTTTCAGATTTATATTGCTAAAATATTAAGAAAGCCATGTATCATTTGTTTTAATCTTCACAAATACTTAAAGGGATCCTGTCACCTCCAAAACACCACCTAAGCTTCAAAATTATGTCCCTGCAGCATCCTATCACTAATCTCACACTCCTTTTGTCTCAGAAAAGCATCCTGTGAAAGTGCATAAAAACGTTTTAGAACTTACTCATTAGCGATGTTAATTAGCTGGGGCTATATTCTTTAGTCCCTAGGGCGGGCCCTCTTCGTCATAAGATCATGCCCTAATAGGCATGATCTTCTATTCATGGTCTATTCAGGGCCTCCCTACTCTCCATGGAGCTGCCTGGGCTGTAATGATGCGAATCGCGTCATTTCTGGCATCGGGTGACGCCAGTACACCGGCGCCGCTCTGTAGGCTTCAAGCTCTGCATTGCGCAACGGCGCTTCAAGCAGTACACAGCGGCGTGGGTGTACTGACGTCACCCGATGCCGGAAATGACGCGATTCGCATCATTACAGCCCAGGCAGCTCCGTGGAGAGTAGGGAGGCCCTGAATAGACCATGAATAGAAGATCACGCCTATTAGAGCATGATCTTATGATGTAGATGGCCCGCCCTAGGGACTAAAGAATATAGCCCCAGCTAATTAACATCGCTAATGAGTAAGTTATAAAACATTTTTCTCCACTCTCACAGGATGCTTTTCTGAGACAAAAGGAGTGAGAGATTAGTGATAATATGCTGCAGGGACATAATTTTGAAGCTTAGGTGGTGTTTTGGAGGTGACAGGATCCCTTTAATACCTAATGTTGATATGCCACATAAAATCGCAGTAAAATACATTTTAGCTTGTGGGTGTAATGTGAAAGAAGTGGAAAAGTTCACAGGGTATGAATACATTTTCAAGACACTGATTTATAAGTACATTGGTGGAAACTATTTTGCCCACATTTGGAGTATCAGGGTGTCTATTTACTAATGGGTTGTCTCTGAAGGTATTTGGAGTCTAAAGAATTTGATATTTAACCCCTTAATGACGGCTATACCCGTCGTGGCTTTTAGCTGTCACTGCATGTAAACACTCTATTTGGTCAAAGAAATGCAGAAAATATCATCCTAAATTTACCACTAACATGAAGTCCAATATGTCACAAAAAATCAGTCTTGGAATCACTGGGATATGTTGAAGCGTTCCAGAGTTATAACCTCATAACTTGACATTGGTCAGAATTACAAAAATGAGGCTTGGACCTTAAGGGGTTAAAAAAACTGCAAAATATCTAGGATGAATTTATATTTTAACCATATGATTATTTACATTTTTTGATGTTCTACTGGGTTTGCCCATTTGGCCTTTCTCAAGTTACCTTGTGTCACATCCCCAGAGTCTGCTCCTGCAACTTTGGCATCTGCCACCAGGTGCCACTGTTGTTCACTCCAAAAGTGAGGCTGGTAATGTAGTACCAGTCTGACGTGGGGATGTATTGTATGGCTGCCCAGCTGCAGTCATTAACTCTGACTTCAGCCAATTAGGAAATTATGCAGTCTATTTGAATCCTCTGTGTGCTCCTGCTGGTTGACAGATATATTCCCTGGTTCATTTGGTATTCCTGCTTTGTATTATTGATTTTATAGATTGACCTCTGACTGTTTTAGTACTGTTCTCCAGCCTGCCAATTTTGTACTTTTCTGACCTCTTGAGTTTGACCCTGCTTGGCGACTTTTCTATTCCTCGACTACAACCAATCTATTGGCATCAACCCCCTGGACCTTGCAGTAAAGCGAGATCCTTGTATGAGAAGAACGGAGCAGAACAGGAAAATCATAATTTTGGATCAGGTCAACTATTGTATTGGGAAGCATCAATGCCAGAGGGAGTTTGGAAGTCTGCAGTTATTGAGTCATTAGATGGCAAGTTACATGCCTCTTTAGCAGTCAATGAGCCAGCTCTGTAACTTTGTGGTCTTCTATTTTGTGGAGCAGTTGTTGTGGGTCCTAAGTGCTTCACTTTTCAATAACACCACTCATGGTTGATAATGAAAACGTTAAAAGGGGAGGAATTTCACAAACTATCTTGTTTCCATTACAATAACTTTATAGTAATTACAGTTATTATATTCTAATTCAGTGAGTAACTTGGTAATTGGGTGCCCTAGACATCCACAGAAGATCACTGCTTTCAGATTTCTCACCTTCTTAGAAGTCAGCTCACTCTCTTCGTCCTCTTCTTCTGTAACGTTTCCAGTTTTCCCTTCATTTCCAGTTTTGTCTTTCATTCTGTTGAGCAGATCAGCCTTTGCTGCAGATATATTGTAATATGTAGCACCCGTAGTAGGGCTGATGGCTCCACACAAAGGTGTAGGTGTAGGAGAAATTGATTGGAATTCTTCAAACCTTGAGAAGAGACACAAAAATATTAATTTATAAACCTTACATAAAATACTGAAATATTCTATCTGTACACAACCTTTCCTAAACTTAGGGACTAGTGAAATTGCCAAAATTCAAGTTCAGCAGATTTGTTCAATTTTGGCTGAGTCGATGAAAATCCAATGTGCCCCTTTCCAATTTTGGATAATAAAAACAATTTAAACGTTAAATTTAAAAATTAGGCACTGTGTGTTACAAATTAGTTAATAACTAAAATGTGCGAGAAAAACAAAATTTTTGCCACGAAAATGTGTTTTTGAATGGGAGAGTGGTGGGATATGGCCCATTTTTTAGCTAAGGGAAAACTAACTCACTGACCACTGTGACAGGTTTGAGGGGCCCGGCGGTGATTGACAGGAGAGGGAGCCTGGAGGACAGGTGAGGGATCAGGCCACGATCTCCTCTGGGCCCCACCCTCTCACCTTTTCCACGGGTCCCCTCTCCTGCCAATCTCCTCTGGGCCCAACCTCTCACCTCTTCTATGGGTCCCCTCTCCTGCCAATCTCCTCTGGGCCCAACCTATCACCTCTTCTATGGGTCCCCTCTCCTGCCAATCTCCTCTGGGCCCAACCTCTCACCTCTTCTATGGGTCCCCTCTCCTGCCAATCTCCTCTGGGCCCTACCCCCTCACCTCTTGAGCGGGCCTCCTCTCTTGTCCACCACCACGGCCCGCAAACTGGAAGTCACACGGGTGCTGGCAGGATGCAAATGATTCAGGACAGAGCTGCTGCTGCTGGTGAGTATGCTGTCTGTGTGTCTGTTGTTCTGTCTGTGTTTCTCTGTGTGTGTCTGTCTCTACACAGCACTCTACTACAGGTCCTCACTACATGCTGTATTAGTGTATCTATAGTGTGGACCTGTACATACAGTATAGTGCAAGATATACAGCTGGCAGCATCTATTGTGCATATGGCCAGCATTCTCTAATGTACATATGGCTGGCAGTTTCTAATGTGCAGCCGTCTCCATTGTGTATACAGCCGTCTCCATTGTGTATATGGCCCACAGCCATCTCTAGTGTGAATTCTCTATTGTATACAACCAACACCCGTCATGCAGGACTAAGCGGGATGTCTAACTACCTTGCAAGACAGTGGCACATGGACCAATGTCCAGCGCAATACACTAAACAACAGATGGGGAGACACGGGGGGGATGGAAAAATACAGCGGAAGGCTCTGCTCAAAGGGAACATGCAAGGAGTGACCTCCTGCACTCACCTGCAGCTGTGCCCTGATCTCCCTACTGTCCCTATATGGGTTCTTTCAACTCGTCGCCGAACAGAATACCTAGTCCCTCGCTGGCCCTGATGTTAAACATCAAAAGGGAATGGCTGGCGGGAGCACTGGTCCCAATGACTGCAATAAAAACAACAAGAGGGAAGGGAAGACACAGGGAAACAACACAGGTAACTTCACCCCTGCTGTCTCACTCCTAGGCAGCAGACGGCTTAGCAGTTGTAAGCTCTCCAGAGAACCTCCTTCACCTCAGGAAGTTTGGCCAGGAATGTTGAATCACCAGCAAAGCATTCTGGAACCATGTAACCATATAAAGGGGATGGGAGTAATCAAAGAGTAGCCACACCTGGACAAGAATAAGCTAGCTTGCTAGCAAACAGAAACTGATATTAACTCCTTAACTGCCAAAGGAAAGAAACACATTTAATATGAAGTCCCAATACAGACATGAGATAGAGATCCCAAATCAGTCACAAGTCTCCCAGGTAAGAGAGACCATCATAACAGTATCCCTTTTATGAGGGGGTCTTCAGATCCTCGAGTGCGAATTAGTCAGGATTACAATGTCCATCACCTGCTACAGATTGACAAACCCAGCGCCCAGAGCTCTTGAAGCACACTTCCAGTTGATGGCATTAGTGGACACCCATACACAGTCATTCACACAAAGGTTCGGACCTGCACGTTTATTAACAAGCATGCTTCATTTGGAATGTGAACATCCCCTGAAAAGGACCGACAACCAAGGTGTCACCACGAAACCTGCAACTCTCACTCTCAGAATAGGGAACTGCTGTAGGGGCAACCAACCCCCCTCCACCACCCCTTCTGGGGAACACATAGATCCAGAAAGAACCAGGGCAGAGGGACAAATTGTGCATCTTCTCTCCAGTTGCACTTTATGCACAAGAAACGGAAGACAGGGAAATACAGAGGAAATGTATACAACCTGGTCGTCTTCCTCAAAACTACCTGGGGAGGCTATTCAGAATATATATTAGGTGTAAACACCTCTGACAGAACTGACTTAGGAACCGTACATTCAGAAGCTGGGTCCCCAGTAAGTACAACTCCTCTCATGGATCCCTGGAGGAGGGACCAAGGCCTAGCTATATCCTGAAGAGGTCGCCATCCTCCACATGACCAGGGGAAACATCTTTTGAGACATTTGTCTGGGTATGGATGGACAAACCCCAATGAGGTGACACTTAAGTCCACAGTAAAAGCACGAGCCCATCCCACGGTAAACCACAGGCAGCCTAACTTGAGGGAACACCCCCCCAGATGCATAGGTTCATCCACCTGCACCTTTGGGGCCTCCTCAACAGGGACTACAATAGGGGTCTGGATCCTTGTGGATCTTTCCCTGAGGCATCTATCCATCCTGATAGCAAGAGACATGGTGGCCTCCAGCGACTTTGGGGCAGAGTACTAAGCCAAGGAGTCCTGGAGCCTATTAGGCAACCCATTATAGAAATGGCTCCTAAGAGCTGGGTCATTCCATGGGGTGTCCGTGGCCCACCTACGGAACTCCGAACAGTACTCCTCAGCTGGCCGCATCCCCTGCTGGAGTCTACGGAGTATCGACTTGAGGCGGTCGACAGGGTAGGGGGTACTCGGATGCCGGTCAGGATGGTACTTCGATGGGGGAATCACGGCTGGTCGTTTCCCGATTCCATGCCCTGGACCCTCAGTGACGGGGATGGGGTGATGATGATGGATGGGGGAAATGTTGTTGTGATGCCACCTGTGGTACCTGGTAATTTAGATACCAGCGCTGCAGGCCGGCCGCTGAGGTGATGTGATGCAGCTCGGATGTTACAGCTCCCCACAGGTGGAGCTTTACCTCAGGGCAGCGAGGGTGGATGAGGGGAGTCGTAGTAGCGTCTCTGCGGTGAATGCTGTGGGCAGCGGCAGTGACACAGGAACACACACACACAATAGTCTTTGTTTTGGTACCTTTTACTGATGTCCAGTAACAGGTACAGTCCAGGAGGGTAACCAGGTTCTCGGTGCAATTCAGGATTTTCACCTTTGAGAGTTGTGAGGCCTCCTCTGTCTCTGTGTGCGGTGGTTTGGGGTAAGTTCTGCCTATAACTGAACTTGCCGCTGTTTCTCCCTCTCACGGTTTTACTCTGTAACCGACAATGAGGACCCCCTGCGGGAACCCCTACTCTCCTCTGGGCCCCTGGTCCTGTACTTGGTCAGGTTTGAGTGTCTCTAGTATATCTGCTCCTCAGGGGGACTAGATCCTCCTTGTCCTTCCTGGCTTTTCCTGCTACAATGGATGTTTAGCAGTGTCGGACTCCGGTGTCCGGGTGGGCTAATGGGTAACCAAATCTATTCCCTTCTTCTTATCTTCTACTTCTTCACTGGCCTCCGTCCCTCTCTCTAGGGTGCTGCACAGCTGGTCAGTGTCCCTTGGTTCTGGGCCTGGGGTGGCTCCAGCAACCGGCTCTCTCCAGTACCTCGCTTGGACTGTTTCACTGGACTTAACTGCTCTTTTTACTGACTGCTCAGAGCAGACTAACTGACTCCTCCCCTCAGGCCTGGATCCTTATAAGGGAACTTGCTTAAGGCAGCAAGTAGAGCTGCCCCTCCAGGTCTGGGGAGGAAGGTGTTGTGTGCTGTATGTACCAAAGTGTAAATCCTTCCTTGCACCGGATGGGTACTGTGGCAATCCCCAGCAGGGGTGCCACAGACTGTGCCAGGGAGACGCCATCAGGGTCCCCATAGACAAGGTCTAAAGTCACACAAAGCCTGTCTACTAACCACAGTGGGTGGTAGAGAAAAGTCCCAGGACTGGGACCCGCCTGTAACAAGATCACAATCCACACTCTCTGCTCCTCATTCTCTGAAGAATGAGGACGGAGCCTGAAGTACTACTTGCAGTAGTCCTGCAAAGCCTGAAACTTATCATGCCCCTCACCCCCCGAAAACCACGAAATTCAGGGAGGGGAGTCTTGGGTTCTGGCTGTGGCTGAGCATGAGCCATGACCAGCAGACCTGCAATATGCTGCAGTAGCTGCACCACCGATTCCCGCAGATCCGTCACCTCCTGTGACAGAGTCTGCTTGAGGTGTGCAAAAAAAAAAGCAGCGAGGTCCATAGTGGATCACAAAAAATATAAATGGGCTGGTGATTGTCATGCAGGACTAAGGGGGGTGTCCGGGTACAATGTGTGACAATGGCACACATACTGACGATGTCCGGTGCACTATATTAAACGTATCAGCAAAAAGGAGAGAAAACATTTGGAATATGCGACCTGTGGCTACATACTGATCTCCCTACCGTCCCTATACAGGTTCAACCCAGTGCCAAACAGACAGAGAGGGAAACAACACAGGCAACTTCACACCTGCTGCCTTGCTCCTAGGCAGCATACAGCTTAGCAGTAGTCAGCTCTCTAGAGAACCTCCTTCATCTCAGGAAGTTTGACGAGGAATGTTCAATAACCAGCAAAGCATGCTGGAACCATGTAACCATAGAAAGGGGATGGGAGTAATCACATAGTAGCCACACCTGGACAAGGACTAGCTAGCTTGCTAGCAAACAGAAACTGGCATTAACTCCTCAATTGCCAAAGGAAAGAAACATGTTTAATATGAAGTCCCAATACAGACATGAGAGAAAGAGGTCCCAAACCAGTCACAAGTGGTAAGAGAGATCATTGTGACAGCAGCACCCACTGGCAAGTGTTAACCACTGCATAGTTACTCTCTGAACACTATATATGTATATATATGTTTGAGTGGAGGCAGGGCCTGGGTGGGGGCTGAGCTGAGGTGGAGGCTGGGTGGAGTCTTTGGGGGCCCCAAGATTTTGCCAGTGAAGGGCCCTGAAATTCCTAGTGACAGCCCTGCATATAAGCAGATATGTCAAAAGATTTGCTCACGTTTAATAAAACCTAATATCTGAATTATGGATCAATTTTTATGGTTTGTTTGATACTCTGTTCATATGGAATGCTCAATGTAGGATGCCTTCCAGGGACTAAGATGTCATATGAGCAAGCATAACTTCAATATAATTAATAGTTTACTTAAAGATTATTCCAATCTTAAAAGATGCATATAATTGGAAAGTACTTGCATGGTGTTGCCTATGCCTTGGTGTACCATTTTATCCTCCTATTTGAATAGTAGCCTGTGTATGAGGGTATACAGAGCTATACTTTTCAGTTGTAATTATGGATTTGGTTCGCACCTGTAATGATAACATCTGGCCACTAGATGTCAGTAACACTTGCTATTGTTCTGAATTTATTAAGTATTGAAAATGAAAGCTTGAATCATTTTCTATATGCAGTGATGTATTTAACAAAGGAACTGTGCAGTGAAAACACAATTTTGTTGCTTGATGAGTAAAATACGTTTAATGTTTTGCCGCATCTGCAGCCTTACTGGGACATTTCCAGCAAGCCTGCAGCAAGCCCCATTCATTCCCTTAGGGGCTTGCAGTTATGAGCGACAAGTGCGGTTTTGCACTTGGGGCGAGTCAACATACCGCTGCTAGCAGCAGAGCTGTGGGGTCGGTACGTCAAACCACCAACTCCAACTCCAACTTCAACTCCGACTCCTGAATTTCCCGGACTCCAACTCCAACTCCAGCTCCTTCATGTATGGCTCATGATTAAGTGATACATTTATTGCACTACAATTTGAACATCAGACTTTCATCATTATTATGATACAATAATCAAGATATTTAGATAGAACATAATAATAATTCATAATAATAATATTCAGCACATTCTGCATTGAACTACTGGACCCAATGTATTATATATTTTAGGAGTCGGAGTCAGTCCATTTTCTACCGACAAAATAGGCTCCGAACTCCACGACTCCGACTCCACAGCCAGGGTTTGTTTGTGCTGCCGCAAGTGTCGGATTTGATGTATCCGGCAAAGACCGCACTTGCCGCACATGATCGCAAGTCACATAGGGAATGAATGAAGCTTGTTGCAAGTGAGCCGTTATGCAGCAGACGCAGCACAACTGCCGGATCTGCCGTGAACGGCAGAAAACGCTGACGTGAAAGCTGCCTAAGCTGAGGAGAGAACCAAGGCTTGGGTGGTGAGTGCAGTTGGTCACCACAGAAGCAGAGAAGGGACTACATGTGCGTTGTTACAGCTCCTGGAAAAAAAAGGAAAGGAGTGAAGCAAGAAAACCTAGTCCCCTGTGGAGCAAGGTTGTGTTTGCTCATGTGCACAGTGACACCTGGGAAGATCAACCCCTCCACTGATTCGGTGGAGAGAGCAGAGAAGTCTATCAGCAGGTTAACAATGGAAGAAGGTGACCATCTTGTGAGGAGTGACATGTAATCTGTATAGAGTAAAGTACCCTGAATTTAAACCAAGAATAAGGTACTTTTTCATCCACCTACAACGAATACTATTTGACCAGTCCAACAAGCTAGTTAGGGTCAGACAGGTAATTGGACTAATCTGAATGACTTTTCTTTAATGGGACAATAAAATGTGAACTGTATTTACATTATCAACAACCGCGGATAGCACGGTGCAAAGGTGCAAAAGGCACCTGAGGTGAAGCTCTCAATGCACCCATCTATCTGGATTCAATCTTCTGCAGAGACTGCTGATTAAATTAAATTGCTAATGTGGCGTCCCACCTGGTCAGGCGTCACAATTGGGGTACTGGACCCATAAATGAGTGTGCAGTTACCCCTGTCACAATGGAATGCAAATGTCCTTTGGGAGGCTCCCATCCCAGCACTCCCACATTCGAGCCTAGGTGGAGTTAGTCCCTAGGGGGGGAGTTAGGGGAGGAGGGAGGACACACAGTGGGGTTTCAGTCGTCACTGAGGGAAGACTGAAAACGGGGAGGCTCCGAGTGAGGAAAGGAGGACTCCCAAGGAGGGGGCCTGGAGAGAGCAAACAGGCAGCCCAGACAGAAAGGAGGGAACCCCCCGAGCGCCCATACTCAGGAGGGAACTCTGGTCCACTTTACCGGAGCACCGGTTCTGAAAACGGGGAGGGAGTTCATCCCCTCACCGAGAACACCAGAGGTCGCAGTCTGTTTACCGGCCCCGACACCCTGTCCGGAAGAATAGTCACACCAGGATTACTCACTGGGGTCGAGTCCCAAAGCAGGAGGGAGAGAGAAAGAACAGAAGGAGCTGGGATCTCAGAGTACCTCAACAGGCCTGGCATTAAGCGGGCTACCTCAAGACAGACACTGACAGCGGGACACAGGGTAGATCCAAGCAGGCATTCCACGGTAGACTCCTAGAGACTTTGCAGTACATGGTGACCTAAGACTGTGTCTGCTGTGAACTGTAGGGTGAAAGAGTCTCCGTGTCTTTGCCTCTCTGCTACCCCATGCTCCGTCCATCCATCCATCCTCTGCACCTCCATCATCACCAGTGCACCCCTGCCCCGGAGGGTCAGCTCCACCTGCAGGGAGCTGTACCACCTCGGCCGCTATACCACCACCCTCCAGAGGACTGAAGCAGCGCTGGTGCTCAACCACCAGAAGCTGCAGGTAGCGTCACGAGAACTATTCATCAACTTTATTCCCTGTACATATCCCCTTCTTTAAGTTCGGTCCCCGGGGCCACGGGTCTGGGCAGACCACCAGTGATATCCCCGACTACAGCGAGGGCCCGGATACCCGAGTTCCCCACTGCCCCAGGCGGCTCACTAACAGACAGATTCCTGTGATTGGGAATTAAATATGGTTGTTTTAAATGTTATAGACACCGCCAGATCAATGAGCATAGGGGGACATGACGTTGGTAGTGGTGAGGCCAAAACTCCTGTTGCCCTGTTGTATAGCTGTGTCTCAGTTACTTAAAAATTAAGGAGCATAGTGTGGGGCACTGCAGCCGCAGATTAGGCTGCTGCCCCCTGACTGCAGGGCCTCCCCCTGTGGTCCAAGGTGCCTCCCATAGAGTGATGCTATATCCAAACATGGGGAATAACTATGGGTACAAAGTTTGCACCCAGCTACGCCAACATATATGTGGAAAATTGGGAGGAACATAACATCTTTAAAATATTCCAAAAGGACAATTTATGCGCTTGAGACACAATTGCTCTGATGTTAGTCATTATATCTCAGAAGCACATATCTTGAAAGAACAATTTATAGAAAAAGGCTACAATTCGTACTTTGTAGAAAAGCAATTGGAAAGTGTGAAAATCAGGTATTACTCATGGAAAAGAAGAAAGAAACAGATAACAGTGGCATCAAGAACCAGATTAACAAACTGGCAATCATAACTCAATATCATGATAATCATCGTTCCTTCAAGACCATTGTGGATCCGTATTGGCATATTCTCCTAAGAGATAAAATAGGGGGTCCATTTTTACCTGGGAAACCAAAATTTGTGTTCCAGAAAGCGCCTACATTGGGCTATTTAATAGCACCAACAGTTTGGGAAAACGTGAATAGTCGTAAACAAACAATCATAAATCCCCCCAAAAAAACTAGCGATACTTCCCTCAGGGTTACGGGCATGCAGAGTTTGTGTCAATTACCGCCGAGTAGGTGCCAGTAAAAATAGAATTGAGACATTTACTGACTCTGCAGGTTCGAAATCTTTTACTATTAAACAACAAATTACTTGTTCCTCTATGGTGGTCATATATATAATTAGGTGTCCATGCAACAAGATATATGTGGGATGAACTATAATACCACTATATGTACGCATTAAAGGAACACTTTGCCAATATTACTAAGGGATTGAGTGGACATCTTCTTTCACGCCATTTCTTAGAACATCACAATCATTCCTGTAGAAACACCCAGTTTATGGGTATTGAAAAGATTGAAAAACATTGCCGTGGGGGGAACCATATCAACACTATGTCTAAAACAGAATCCAAGTGGATCTTTCAGTTGGACACATTGATCTCAAAGGATCTTAATGCTGATCTTGAGATTTTTGCTTTCTAAATGTTACTCTATAAATATTATTTTGTATAAAAGACACCTGGATTTTAAAGTCAATAGTACAGGTTTTGTACTTTTTCAAAACACATTCTTTCCCCTTTTCCCTCCTTCCTGCACCCATTCCCACCCCCGGTTGCATTCCCCTCCCCCCTCACCCCCCTCTCCACTGCCTCAGAACAAGGCTCAGCAGACACCTATGGTTCCGGTTGGTGAGTACCCCTAAGTCGGGGCTTGGGGAACGGAGTAATTTTCAGTGGGGCAGGGGGCGACTCTGGTAACTGGGAATAGAGTTTTTGTCAATCTTAAATTGTTGCAAGTGTTAGATGTCCCAAAACCCCCTCTGCGCCCCAATATATATAAAGATGGTTTATTTTGTGGAGTGCCGTCACTGGGTCACATTTGGACGTGTCAATGAGGGAAGCCATTTGAACAAATGACTATGTGGACATATGGTCCTTAGTCTCCACTGAGCAACATTCAAATGATAAAGAGGGTCGGGCTGGTGACAGGGTTTATGATTGGAAGCCCAAAGTTGCCAAGACTATTAATAATTGGATGCAGGCGTTTACAGTTCTGGGTTGTGTGATGGGTCAGCAGCATCCGGAGAGTTGTTCCGAGCTATTTATCTATATGAATAGTATTTATAGCTCGTATAAGGCGCACGGAGGATCTACCTGGTGGAAATATGTTGAGGATTTTCGCCGCCGGTTAACTTTGAACCCACACCTTGGATGGGGGGTTAAGACCACAGATTCGTGGCTTCGGCTCATGATGGCACTAAAAGCGACTCCGCCCTTTTCACGGTCGGCCGCTGGACCTGGAGCCAACACGGGATCAGCGATCGTTCGTAGGCTTGTGACATGTTGGTTGTATAATGAGGGACACTGCAAGTTATACGGTCTCTGTAAATACAAGCACAAATGCTCCTCGTGTGGAGGCCCCCACGCTGCCGCTAAGTGCACACGTCCTCCACAAAAATCAGGCAGGCCCAAGGCTGGCTGGCAGGGTGAACACCGTGACCGCAGTGAACATGACAAGGAAGGAGCCGTGGTTAGACTGGTACCCCAATAAGGTAGGGGCAGCGCAAATAAGGTTCGGTTTCTCATTTGTTTTTTTCATCCCTTTTGTTTTTCCCCATTTGCCCTCTTCTGCTCCTAATTTAAGATCGGCCAGGGACCTCCCAGAAGTCTTGCGTGGCAAGTTGTCAAAATAAGTCAGTTTAGGGTATTTTCGTGGCCATTTTGAGGCCCCCCTTTTCGGAATTTGTGGTTGTCCCCATTGGGTGTCGTCCCCAAAAAAAAGCAAGGGCAGTACTGTCTCATTCACAAATTGTCATACTCAAAAGGTGGTTCCATGAATGATGGTATCCCTAGCAAGAATTTGGCAGTGCACCATGTCAATTGATAAGGTGGTGGATATTGTCATGAGGGCTGGGCGCGGTGCTCTTATGGCAAAATTGGATATTGAATCGGCCTTTCGCCTCCTGCCGGTGCACCCAGATTGTTATCACCTGTTGGGTGCAGGGCCGTATTTGGAGTTCCTGCCACCCTAGGCACTTTCAGTGGTCACTTCTCCCCCCCAGATCAGTCACGTTAAGCGTATGTGCACACAGCATTTAATTTTTCAGGCAGATCCACTCAGTTTTCCGCCTGAATAAAGCAACAAATAAATGCTAAAAGCAATGAACTCCTGCACGGCAATGTAAAAACGGATTGCTGTTGGTGTGTTCAGTCTTTTGAGTTTTTCCTTTTAACTGTGTGTCGTTTGTTTTATCTGAACTCCAGCACTCAGGGGGTTCACAGACATCAGTGCCGTAGCCTTCAGATAGTAGTGAAGCCCTCCATACACATGAGACTAAAGTGGCTAAACCTGTGAAGACAGTCTACTGTGTATGGGGGCTCTAACTGATGATTGGTCGAGGGAAATAAGGATCCAGCATGTCCGATTACAGGTTGTAGATACTTTTATCCTCTAAGTGATAACCTGCAGTCAGATACGTCTAAGGCCCCTTTCACATTAGTGGTTGTGTCCAGATCTGGCCGACTTGTGGTACTTTTGCGGCAAGCCCCCATTTATTCTCTATGGGGCGTGTGGCAATTGCGATTTCGCCACAATCCGGCAAATCCAGAAGTTGTGGTTGCAAAAATAAACGTGGTTAGCAGCAGTATTTTTTGCCACAGCTCTGAACCGCACTTGCCACACCTGACCGCAAGCCCTATAGACAAGGCATGGGGCTTGCCGGATCAGTGCCGCAAGTCGGCCGTTAGGTGACAGATCCGGCGCCATCTGCCGGATAGGCTGGAAACATCAACAAACCGCTGATGTGAAAGGGGCCTAACAGCATCTCCCATACAGTATACAGGAACACTGGGAAGAATGAGTGCTCCTACCGTGTTTCCCCGAAAGTAAGACCCTGTCTTACATTTTTTGGGGACCAAAAGTGGCCCCCTGTCTTACTTTCGGGGGGTCTTATATTGGCAGCCCCAGCCTACTCACATACACACACACCGTATATACTCATGTATAAGCCGAGGGTGGGAAATACAGCAGACCGCCACCCCGGTATACAGCCCCCAGCACAGGTATACACCCCCCAGCAGTGTGGTACACAGTCCAGCAGTGTGGTACACAAGGTATACAGGCCCCAACAGTGTGGATACAGCCCCAGCAGTGTGGTATACAGCTCAGCAGTGTGGTATACAGCCCAGCAGTGTGGTATACAGCCCAGCAGTGTGGTATACAGCTCAGCAGTGTGGTGTACAGCTTAGCAGTGTGGTATACAGCCCAGCAGTGTGGTATACAGGGTATACAGGCCCCAACAGTGTGGATAAAGCCCCCCTCCTGCTGGCACACTGCCCCCCCAGCTCTGAGGCCCCCCTGCTGCTGCTTACATCTTACCCTCCAGCGTCTTCTTGCAGCAGCCAGCGCGTCAGTTCTCTTTTCCCGTCTTCAGCTGTTTCCCGGATCATGTGACCCGTCGCAGCGCATGACGTCATCGCTAGTGCGACCGGCCGGTCACATGATCCGGGAGACCGCTGAAGACGGGACCGGAGGACCGACGCGCTGGCTGCTGCAAGAAGACGCTGGAGTGTAAGATGTAAGCAGCAGCAGGGGGGCCTTACATTAGCCCCCCCCCCGGTTGTAAGGCCTTATATTCGGGGGAAGCCTTACATTAGCAGGCCCCCCCTTTACCCCTAGGCGGCCTTACAATCGGGGGGCTTACTTTCGGGGAAACACGGTATATATGGGAGACACGAGCAAGCACGCTGCCAGTTGAACAATCGGACACCTATCTGTAGCGCTTGGGGCTTTAGTCAATTGTTTGGCTGACATTCAGCTGTATTTTTAGTCAAGCACACTTGCTCTATAATGTTTTAGCATCAAGTCTGTTAACTTAAAGATTACAACATCCACATAACTACATCACCAGAACCACCGGCAATACATCACCAGAACCCCTATCAATACAATAATACATCATCACTATAACCCCTGTCAGTACATTACCAGAACCACCGGCAATACAATAATACATAATCAGAACCACCATCAATACATCACCAGAACAGTACGTTCCCTATATAAATGTGTATGCAGAATATATGTCCCATACTGCTCATCCTCCTTCCACATGTCCCATACTGCTCATCCTCCTCCCACATGTTCCATACTGTTTACCTCCCATATGTCCCATGCAGATCATCCTCCATCCATATGTTCCATGCAGCTCATCCTCACCCTCATTCCCCTGAATCCCATGTTCCTTATCCTCCCCCATACGTCTCATACAGCTCATTCTTCCTTCATCCCCCTCCCATGTTCCATGCAACCTCTCCCCTCCCATGTTCCATGCAGCCTCTCCTCTCCCATGTTCAATACAGCCTCTCCCCTCCCATATTCCACACAGCCTCTCTCCTCCCATGTTCCACACAGCCTCTCCCCTCCCATGTTCCACACACCCTCTCCCCCCATGCATGTAGCTTCCCCTCCCACGTTCCATATAGCTTCTCCCCCAACGTTCCATGGAGCTTCTCCTCCACATCCATCCATGTACCTTCTCCCTCATCCATACATCTTCTGCCCCCTTTTCCATGCTGCTCCCCCCCACCCATCCATCCTGTTCTGCCCCCTTTTCCAAGCCGCTCCATCCATCCATCCCATTCTGCCCCCTTTTCCAAGCTGCCCCATCCATCCCATTCTGCCCCCTTTTCCAGGCCACCCCATGCATCCCATTCTGCCACCTTTTCCAGGCTGCCCCCTCCATCCATCCATCCATCCCGTTCTGCCCCCTTTTCCAGGCCGAACCATCCATCCATCCCATTCTGCCCCCTCTTCCAGGTCGCCCGATCCATCCATCTCATTCTGCCCCCTCTTCCAGGCCGCCCCATCCATCCATCCCATTATGCTCCCTCTTCTAGGCCGCCCCATCCATCCCATCTGCCCCCTCTTCCAGGCCGCCCCATCCATCCCATTCTGCCCCCTCTTCCAGGCCGCCCCATCCATCCCATTCTGCCCCCTCATCCAGCCCGCTCCATCCATTCCATTGTGCCCCCCCTAGGCTGCTATCTTTGGCTGTAACAGCGCCTTACCTGACTCCACGCCTGATCCCGGCAGCTTCTTCCCCTGCGTCTTGCCGCACCTGACAGCTTCTTCCTCTGCGGCTCCTGGTCTCCCGCTCGCCGGCACCAGGCACCCGATACCAGGCAGCTTCTTCCTCTGCAGCTCTCCGGTCTCCGGCACAAGGCACCGGCAGCTTCTTCCTCTGCGTCTCCTGGTCTCTGGCACCAGGTACCCGGTAGCTTCTTCCTCTGCGGCTCCCGGTCTCCCGCTCGCCAGCACCCGGCAGCTTCTTCCTCTGCGGCTCCCGGTCTCCCGCTCGCCAGCACCCAGCAGCTTCTTCCTCTGCGGCTCCTGGTCTCCCGCTCGCCGGCACCAGGCATGTATGGGATCCCCGTCCCCCACCACCATCCAGCATGTTTGTGATCCCCCTCCCCACCACCAACAAGCATGTTTGTGATCCCCCTCCCCCATCCAGCATGTTTGTGATCCCCCTCCCCCACCACCATCCAGCATGTTTGTGATCCCCTCCCCCATCTAGCATGTTTGTGATCCCCATCCCCCATCTAGCATGTTTGTGTTCCCCATCCCCCATCTAGCATGTTTATGATCCCCCTCCCCCATCCAGCATGTTTGTGATCCCCCTCCCCCATCTAGCATGTTTGTGATCCCCCTCCCCCATCCAGCATGTTTGTGATCCCTCTCCTAACCACCATGTTTGTGATCCCTCTCCCCCACCACCATGTTTGTGATCCCTCTCCCCACCACCATGTTTGTGATCCCCCTCCCCCACCACCATCCAGCATGTTTGTGATCCCCCTCCCCCACCACCATCCAGCATATTTGTTATCCCCCTCGCCCATCTAGCATGTTTGTGATCCCCATCTCCCATCTAGCATGTTTGTGATCCCCCTCCCCCATCTCGCATGTTTGTGGTCCCCTCCCCCATCCAGCATGTTTGTGATCCTCCTCCCCCATCTAGCATGTTTGTGATCCCTCTCCCCACCACCATGTTTGTGATCCCTTTCCCCCACCAACACCATGCAGCATACTCCCCTCACCTTCTCTTGCTGGCTCCTGCGTTGTCATCCCGGCCTCCTTTTTCCTCTGCTGCAGTGTAATGAGATGATCTCATCTCACTGCAGGGAGCCGCGGGCTGCAGTTTCTTTGACACAGGGAGGAGCTGACTGGCCGCTCCTGACCCCGGAAATTAAGCTGCTGGGAGTTCCAGAGTCAGTCAGCTCCCTCCCTGTGTGTCTGCACTGCACCACAAAGCAAGTATTAATGCATATGCGCGTCCCCCACCGGCCACAGCACGTTCTTCTCCCCCCCTCCGAAAAGACATCAGATATGCTACATAGTCTAACGGACAAGGGTGGATAAAAAAAATAAAGAAAAATAAAAATGTCTTCTCCCTGTCTTGATGCGGCCCCCTACAGGCTGGCGTCCTAGGCACGTGCCTACCAGTGCCTAAGGGCAAATACGGCCCTGGTTGGGTGCGATGTTTTTGGGTTACTATTATTACAACACCTGTTTGCCTACGGGCTATTCAATATCTTGCCAGTATTTTGAAATGTTCAGCACCTTTTTGGAATGGGTGGTCCGGCGGGAAACGAGTGTTTCCTCGGTCACCCATTTTGTTGATAATTTTTTGTTTGTAGGTCCCGCTGTTTCTCCAGTCTGCCAGAGGGTTCTTGACCAGTTCAAGTCGCTAATGGAGCACTTTGGCGTGCCATTGTCCGTTAACAAAACGATCGGCCCGGTCACAGAGTTATTCTTCTTGGGGATCATTATCGACTCTCAAGCCATGGAGTTTCGACTTCCTCAGGATAAGATTGTGAGTTTGCGTGAACTTATTGAAGGTTTTTTTCTGTCGGTAAAGTTACACTGACACAAATGCAATCTTTGTTGGGGTCCCTCAATTTTGCTTGCCAGGTTATGTCCACGGGTAGAATTTTTTCTAGGCGGTTGTCTCTCACAACGAAAGGTGTACTTTGCCCACACCATATGATTAGGATTAAGTGCCCCTTAAAGGACGATTTGAGGGTTTGGAAGAATTTCTTGTCTTCCTACAATAGGCATACATGCTTCCAGGAGGAAGAATGCTCCAATTTTGATATTCAATTGTTTTCTGATGCTGCGGGCTCAGCAGGTTTTGGAGTCATTTTTCAGGAGCAATGGGTGCTCGGCCGGCTGGCCTAAGTCATGGGTGGTGTGTGGATGGATGAGGAATTTAACCTTGCTTGAGCTTTTTCCTATTGCAGTGGCAGTAGAGTTATGGGGTAGGGATCTGAGTAACAAATGGGTTTGCTTTTGGACCGACAATTCCAGCGTGGTTCATGCAGTAAATTATTTGTTGGCGCCATCACCTCCGGTCATTAAGCTCCTTAGGTTTTTAGTTTTAAAATGTTTATCGCTTAATGCATGGTTTAGGGCTAAGCAATCATGTTCCAGGTTGCTGTAATGATACAGCTGATGCTCTCTCCCGCTTTAATTTTCAGAGGTTCCGGCAACTTCCTCCGTCAGTCCGGGAGACTGGTTCCGATTGCCCAGTGTCGATGTGGGAGGTGGTGGAGATATGATGCATCTCATTTGGTCTTCGATTGTACCTTCAACATAGAGATCATACGCTAAGAAGTGGAGTGATTGGTGTATGTTGGTGGGCGAAAATCCAGTGAGATCATCTGATGAGATACGTTTGCAGTACATCTTGTTGTACTTAGCCGAGCTACAGTTGTGCGAAATCGGCTATTGGGTCTGGTGTTTAATTTTAAGCTGCATAACTGCCCAGATGTGACCAAGAAGTTTTTGATTGGTCAGACTTTAAAGGGTTGGCGGAGATTGGATCCTCGGGTTGACACTAGAAGGCCGATTACGTTACAGCTTTTGGCTGACCTGAAACAGGGGATGGGTAAGGTATGTGATTCCCCATACAAGGCAATTTTGTTTTCAGCTGCATTTGGGACAGTGGCGTAACTACTGGCATAGCAGACATAGCGGTCGCTTTGGGGCCCGGCGCTTCTGGGGGGCCCGGACCCAGCGCCGCTACGCTGCTATACCGGCAGTTGCCTGCGATACCTGTTGTGTGGCCGTCAGGTGGGGGGGTGGGGGCCCGGCGGGGAGCGCACGCGCCCGACGGGGCCCCCCGGCGAGGTGGATGCAGCCCCCATTCAAAGCGGCCGCAGGCGCCGGCCGCACACAGATCAAAGGTGCTGTCGCCGCCAGACTGTAGCCTGCTCTGCTGCCTGCCTGTGTGTTATCTGCGGAGTTGGTCTCCGCCTGGCCGGCCTGTTACCTCCTTACTAACCGGCCGGTGACCGGTCACAGCACAGCCGCACAGGACAAGCAGGAAGGAGCTTCACTGAGCCCGGGGAGAGGGTGAGAGGCGCAAATATTATCACTATTGTACAGTCAGTGAACAGCTGCAGCATGGGGAGGCTTTACTGTGAGGGGGGGCCTTTATACCCTGTGGTGGCTGGGACTCTGGGAGCTACCCTGTGCTGGGACTCTGGGAGCAGTGGGAGCTGTATACCCTGTCTGTGCTGGGAGCAGTGGGAGCTGTATACCCTGTCTGTGCTGGGAGCAGTGGGGGCTGTATACCCTGTCTGTGCTGGGAGCAGTGGGAGCTGTATACCCTGTCTGTGCTGGGAGCAGTGGGAGCTGTATACCCTGTCTGTGCTGGGAGCAGTGGGAGCTGTATACCCTGTCTGTGCTGGGAGCAGTGGGAGCTGTATACCCTGTCTGTGCTGGGAGCAGTGGGAGCTGTATACCCTGTCTGTGCTGGGAGCAGTGGGAGCTGTATACCCTGTCTGTGCTGGGAGCAGTGGGAGCTGTATACCCTGTCTGTGCTGGGAGCAGTGGGGGCTGTATACCCTGTCTGTGCTGGGAGCAGTGGGAGCTGTATACCCTGTCTGTGCTGGGAGCAGTGGGAGCTGTATACCCTGTCTGTGCTGGGAGCAGTGGGGGCTGTATACCCTGTCTGTGCTGGGAGCAGTGGGAGCTGTATACCCTGTCTGTGCTGAGAGCAGTGGGAGCTATATACCCTGTCTGTGCTGGGAGCTGTATACCCTGTGTGTGCCGGGACTCTGGGAGCTGTATACCTTGTGTGTGCCGGGACTCTGGGAGCTGTATACCTTGTGTGTGCCGGGACTCTGGGAGCTGTATACCCTGTGCTGGGAGCTGTATACCCTGTGCTGGGACTCTGGGAGCTGTATACCTTGTGTGTGCCGGGACTCTGGGAGCTGTATACCCTGTGCTGGGAGCTGTATACCCTGTGCTAGGACTCTGGGAGCTGTATACCCTGTGCTGGGAAACTGGGAGCTGTATACCCTGTGCTGGGAGCTGTATACCCTGTGCTGGGAGCTGTATACCCTGTATACCACCACTGGGGCCTGTATATACCACCACTGGGGCCTGTATATACCACCACTGGGGCTGCTGTATATACTGCTGGGGCCTGTATATACCACTGCGGAGGCCTGTATATACCACTGCGGAGGCCTGTATATACCACTGCGGAGGCTGCTGTATACCACTGGGGCTGCTGTATATACTGCTGGGGCCTGTATACTACCACTGGGGAGGCTGCTGTATACTACCACTGGGGAGGCTGCTGTATACTACCACTGGGAGGCTGCTGTATACTACCACTGGGGAGGCTGCTGTATACTACCACTGGGGAGGCTGCTGTATACTACCACTGGGGAGGCTGCTGTATACTACCACTGGGGAGGCTGCTGTATACTACCACTGGGGAGGCCTGTATACCACTGGGGGGCCTGTATACCACTGGGGGGCCTGTATACCACACTGCTTGGGTCTGTATACCTGTGCTGGGGTCCACCCTCGGCTTATACACGAGTCAATAGGTTTTCCCAGATTTTGGGGGCAAAAGTAGGGGGGTCGGCTTATACACGGGTCGGCTTATACACGAGTATATACGGTAAACTGGGTGGCGTCAGACTGTTAACACCGATTCGGTAAGGGGGTGTGTCTTGAAGGGGGCGTGTCATTGGGGGCGTGTCTTGGAGGGGGCCCCATTCAAAAGTTTGCTATGGGGCCCTGACAGTTCTAGTTACGCCCCTGATTTGGGAGTGTTTTTTTCGGCGGGCCCTGGATAGGGGAGATGCTACCTAAGTCCCGCGGGGGGTGGGGGGGTTTACGTCGTGATGATATTTTGTTTTGCTGGGACGGTTTGTGTTTGCGCTTACGTAAGTCGAAAACTGATCCAGAGGGGAAAGGAACTTGGTTCCCGTTTTTTGCAATTCCAGGGCCCTGTGTGTCCATTAACGTTGATAACGGCTTATATGGAGGTGAGAGGTGACGGTGATGCGTTTTTTGTCCATGAAAACGATTCCCCATTGCTAGTGGGTCAATTTTTAGCGGTACTGAGGCGTATTTGACCTCACTTGGGTTTACCGGCGTTGGAGTATGGTACGCATTCTTTTTGGATTGGTGCGGCTACGGACGCCGCTCGAGCAGGAATGTCTGAGCCGGACATTCAGCGGATTGGCAGATGGCGTTCCAGGTGTTTTGACAGGTACATTAGGCCCGAGTTGGTTTTGTAAGATATGCTTTGTGGTATATTCATTGTATTTGCACAAAAAAAAAGAAATTGAAGACTGAACTTGTTAAAGTGGGGAGGAGTGCACCACGGGATGGGGTGGTCTGGTTGGTATTTGATGATGCAGGGTGGAACAGGAGGTTCTGATATCCCGCAGTTGTAAGTGTGGTTAGGTAACAGTCTTTTTGTTACAGATGGAAGTTTTCCTAGTGTGTGGATCATCGGGCATTCGTATGTTTATCGGGCCTCCAGACGTGCCAATTCCCACCCGGGCGTTCGTTGGGTTTTCTCGACTTGGACGTCAACTGGAGAGGAGGTAGGGGCCTTGCCTGGCCTCAAGTGCTCCCGGAGGTGGTCAGGATTGCGAGTGCCATTACGTCCCCGGTAGTGCTTGTAATTCACGCTGGAGGCAATGACTTAGTGTCTTTGCCATTGGTGGAGCTGCTTACGTTGTTGCAATCCGACATGGATAAAATTCCCAGTTTGTTTGCGGAGGTCAAGCTGGTTTGGTCTGAAATGGTTCCCTGGCTTACCTGGCATGGAGCTAGGGAGGGTGGAGCCATTGAGAGGTCTCAGCACACACTGAATCACCGGATTTCCCATTTTGTTATATTCAAAAACGGGGTGGTCGTTAGGCCTCACTGGTTCGAAGGCAATAATACAGCCTTTATGCGCCCTGATGGTGTTCACTTAAATGAGTCTGGTATGGATATCATTTTGGTAGGTATTAGGGAGGGAGTTGTCCAGGCCCTTCAGTCGCTGGGTGGGTGGAGGTCGTAGCTTGCTGCTGCCGCGCTAGTCTGTGGCGGAAGAGGTTAAAAATACATGGTGGTAAGAAACCCGTACCGGAAGGCCCGTTGGTGGTTTTTCTTCCTAAACCCCAGTTGATGGGCAAGTTTGCCCAGTTACAAGCTGCGACCTTATTTATGCCAAAGTTTAAAAGATGAGAGCATTTTATCTCTCCACAAATAAAAGTTATCAATGTTTAAGTAATTGTGTCGTGTCACTCTATGGGAGTTGGGATGCTGGGGTCTCGGTAGTCTGTGGGGCACTGCAGCCGCAGATTAGGCTGCTGCCCCCTGACTGCAGGGCCTCCTCCTGTGGTCCAAGGTGCCTCCCATAGAATGATGCTGGCGGAGAAGGGCCACCTCCTGTAGTGGGTCCACCCACTGTGTTTAATAGCCCCTGCCCATCAGAAGTCCGGCCTCTCTTTTTTGTACCCAGACCCGTTTCCTGCCCTCCCTGGTTTTTCGGTTATTTCAAGTTGGAGCTGCGGAAAGGGTCAAAAATATATGGTGGTAAGAAACCCGCACTGGATGGCCGTTGGCGGTTATTCTTCCTAAACCCCGGTTGATGGGCAAATTTGCCCAGTTTCAAGCTGCGACCTTATTTATGCCAAAGTTGAAAGGATGAGAGCATTTTATCTCTCCACAAATAAAAGTTATCAATGTTTAAGTATTTGTGTCACGTCACTCTATAGGGGTTGGAATGTTGGGGTCTCGGCAGTCTATGTGTGTTTGGTGTCTAAAGGGGTGGGTGGGGCTATAAGGTTTATATAAACCCTTGTACTTACTCTATCATTCTCTCTCACCAGAAGAAGTGCAGGAGGCATCACCCGCCCTTCCGCCCTGTGATAATCACTAACCTGGAATGTTTTATTTAATCATTACTTGTACGGTGATGAATGTCTTATTTTATGTGTTGAATTAACATTTGTTTGTATTGTACCATGTTCAATTATACCATTGCTATGAAGATTTAATTTTGGCATTCACATCCCAGAGGAAGGGCAATCCTTCAGCCATGGTTCCCTAGAGGTTTCCTCCACAGAGATTTTTTCCTCTCCTGAGTGCTGTAGGATGACTTTGCGAGTTTAGCCCCCTTAATGCTTTTGCAGGGGCACCTTTTATAAGGTTACTTAATTGATATAAGCATTTAAATAAAAAAAGGGAAAATATATATACATATATATATATATATAAAAAAATTATAATAATAAACTAAACCTTTCACGGCTTGGTGGGGTAGGAGTCAGGTGGAAGTTGAAAACAAATTAAGGTGGACTCATTTTAACTAACAGAGGATGTAAAGCCTCATGGTGGTGGACAGGCTCGGCTTTGGTGGCCAGCCTGAAGGATGTGGTAATGGTAATGTGGCGTCCCTATGGCAAGGCGCCACAGGGAGGTGCTGCACCCCAAACAGAAGGTGTAGTGCCTCCGTAGCCGTGGATATGGAGGACCCTACAGAGTCTGCACCCTGCATCAATACAGTAGGCCACTTTAGGACAGGGGCCCATATATTTAGTAGGTGCCAGGGGTGGAGCCTAGAGAGCGGGAGTCAGGGAGTGACAATAGTGTCAGGCAGACGGTGTGAGGAGAGCAGCATAGGCAGATGCAGGGGACCCTGCGGTTGTAACAGGAGGGCACCTCTTAGGAGAGGGGTGACCCAGACATGGAAGGACTGGTAGGAGCCAGCTGGAGACCCAGGTCACCACCGGCACACCAGAGCCGTGGCGGTTAGTAACGGCTTATCCCTGACCGCAGACCAGCAGGCTGTGGGCCTAATAAGTAGGAGCCGCAGCACCACAGGACTAAATCCCCACCTCTGTCCCAAATTGGGTTCAAGACACTAACAAGGGAAGGACTAAATACTGGTGGCGGGAGGATTATTGTGCTGTCGCTCCCGTCTGTACCGGAAAGGGGTCAGAAGTACATTTTAGTAACAGACCTGGGAACCGGTGAACGGGCTCTTTAGTGTGGTGGACCGAAGAGCTACAGCAAAACACAGACCAAGGAACGCCATATTAAGGGCACCACTGCCAGACTCTGGAAAGTCCTCCAAAATCTGCAGCTACCAACCCTATTCAAGCAGACTGTACCGTGTACCATTTTCCACCTGGTGCAAATAAAGAACTGTTTGAGCTGATCTGGTGTCTGGTTTCCTTCTATCTGCCGCCCGGAGGGCTTCTACAGCATCATCAAGGTAAGGACTACTACTCCCCTCATCCACCCCGCTGCTCTGAGGTAAAGCTTCCCCCTTGTGGGGAGCTGTACTACCAAAGCTGCATTCCCATCACCTCAGTGGCCGGCAGCAGCGCTGGTAACCCTATTACCAGGTACCACACGTGGCATCACGTTACAATTCCCCCATCATCATAACCCCCACCCCGCCATTGAGGGTCCAGGGCACAGAACCGGGAACTGACCAGCCATGATATCCCCCCACCGAAGTAACCACCTGTCCCGGTATCCGAGTACCCCCTACCCTGTCCTGACTCATTTCTGGCGTCACGAACAGGATCCCGTGCCCGATTAAACCGGGTACTGTGTACTTAAATTGGACTTTATTGACTGTTTTGTGAACTGTAAAATTTGGGCCGCCATTACTGCGCCACAGAGCAATGTAACCTACAATGTAATGTAACCTGGCAAAAAGGTACATTAAAAAATACAGAGCATCGAATGGTGAGTGCCTCCTTTTTTCTCTTCTTTAAAGCAGTATAATAATGGACTTACAGGATTGTGCAACACCTAGCCCTAAATAGAGCCCTATGTCCGCAGTTCCCAGCGGCCTGGAGTGTGTATAAGTTCAAGAGTTGGTAGTGCCCGGATATATCCTTGGACTGCATATGTAAAAGACTATATGCTTGCCCAGGGGCATACCTCGGCCCCTTAATGAAGTAGGGCCATGCAAGAGGCGCCAAATTGTCTCCCCTTGCCATCAAACAACCAAGGGGGCGGGTTGAGAACCGAACTGGAGGATCCAGAGAGCGTACAGCCTGGAGAAGAGGAAGCCGCCAAACCAGAAAACCTGATCTGGTTCACCAAGGAGCCCGACCTGATTGTGGAGGAATTCGAGGAAGAAAGATCCAACCACCAGGTGAGTTCTGGGGAGAAGGACCGAGAGGAAGGAGCAGCCAGCGGCGCAGAGGCGTCCAGGCCCCACGAGCTATGGTGGGCTGATCGCCTGGAACAACAACATTTCCGGGTCGGCATGGAGATAAGGCGGTTTGAATACCAGCTTCCCTCCCCGATCCCGCACTCCTGGCAACCCGTTGGGAGGCCCCAGTTGCAGGATGACTGGAAAGGCGACATCAAGGAAGTCAGGGCATCCGGGCCCCGCTTGGTGCAGAAGGAGCTCCAGCCGCACGGACAGGCTAGACAGGCCGGTGTAGCCGCAATCACAGGTGAACGGAACCGTGCACCAGCTTTGGAGCATCCCAGACTGCGACTTGTACCAAAATGACTGGGCTAGCCATGAGCAGCACGCAGGGCCGAGAGGATGGTACGCCCTGTGTGTTCACAAATGGTGGACTACAGACTGCAAAACCCAGTCGTGTATATAGTGTTTAATGTGAAAACGTGTGCATAGGCTGCTTTTCGCCTTTTCAATTATAAGACTCATAGACTTTAATGAGGACTGTTTGCAACGTTACAAGAAATGTGCCTCCCGGAAGGGAAAATCAAAAATAATGCTTGTTGTTATTAAAAGTGTTTATTGTTTGATTTACATATAAAAAGTTAGCTTAAACCTGGTTTGGTTGTAACACTCGCGGACGGCAAGCGGCACGGACAGATCCCCGATGGTGAGTGGGCCCCTGGATGGCCAGGGCCCCGACACTTGCCTGGGTGCTCCTGGTGCTGACCATGCCAACAAATACTCACATTATACCGTTCTCAGTTTTTGAGATCATGTTACCTAACCTGAATTTAAGAAGCTGGAAAACACTGGGTATCACTTCAATGTCTAATCTTATTACTAACATGGAAAAAAAATATTTTGTCACTTTTCTAGAACTTGTTGAGAATTACAAATGCTCAGAGTCAGACTTTTTTAATTTCTTAGAAATGAGAAAATATTATTACTCGAAATTCAATTTCCCTTTTACCATTCCCAAAGAAGCAGTAGGTATTATAAAGAATGCATCAAAAAATGACATATGACCACTAATGCTGTATACTCCATATTTAATGAAGATACACTTTTGCTTAAGAAAGCAAGTATTATAAATTGGGAATGTGATCTACAAATAAAAACTTGAAATAGATACTTGGACAAAGCTCCTAATCCAATTTATAAATCAACTTGTGCAACATTACATGTCTTTCAGGCCGGGAAACAAGTAGGAGGCGCAGCGTCCCATGTCTCCACATCACACACCACTTCCATACACAAGGCACCACTGTGTATAGTCATGTAACCAAAGTGTGAAACAGCCTTGACCCCAGAGCTGACAGATGAGTGTGGAAGTCTGGCAACTGGAGGAGTATAATAGCATCCACCAGAGGTATTCCTAACAGGGTAATCTAAATGGGGACAACAAACTGCTAAATAGGTGATTTCCCATTCCTTATAAGCTTTTAGGCTGTTGACATGTAGGTCCGCTCATGAACAACTGCTTGATCAGTATTCCCATATTTCCTGGCAACTGTTAATGGACCTACACAAAGGCTTGCAGCTTGTTAATCATAGCTGTTCCCTCATTTTTGGCTAGTTTGATTGCCCTCCAGATGATGCAGACTAGTACACTGCAGGGGACTGATGCAATCCTTAATCAGCAGGCATTCCACAAGTTAGCATACAAAAGGGTACCAGACAATCTCACAGGAAACAATGGTCTCTGTCCCTTGACTCACAGAACACAGGAAAAATACATAATTCAGAATAGTTCACCCCCACACTAGTGGCTAGATATTCCTTACTGATATTGTTAGCACACATGCTAAGTAGTTTTATCATGGACAGACATAGTTTATTCTGGCTCTTCAATGCACTGCAAGTATAGGTGTCTGAAGTATAATTTCCTCAAATATTCATACTGACCGCTGTACTCACATGAAAGGATCCTCAGATCATTTAAAGGGAACCTGTCAGCTCTTTTATGCCCTCAGACCCATCACTGTCTGTACCTGTAGCTTCATGGTACTATTTTAATCATCCCTGTCGGAGCTCATAGGGTAATGTTAAAGGGGAAAAAAAACATTTATGCTATTACATTTTCTTATGTAAATGAGGCAGTCAGTCTACATCTTGGAGGAGTTGGACTGCCTGGCAAATTAATAGTTAACTAGTTATTAACTTGCATGTCTAAAGGACCTGTGTAATGTCCTGATCATGTGACCATAGTGGGCGGGGCTAAGTGAGCAAACTCACTATGTCCTATGAAGACTTAGCTCAACCTATTGTAGCCACATGATAGCGACATAACACCAGGTCTCCCAGTATGTTCTGACATTCGGCTGAAATGTTAACTATTAACCTGCCAAACAGTCTACATCCTCCAAGGTGTAGACTGACTTCCTCATTTACATAATACAATGTAAGTGTAGAAATGCTTTTTTTCACCTATAACATTACACTCTGAGCTCAGACAGGGGTGATTAGAATAGGACTATGAGGCTGCAGGTACAGACAGTGATGGCTGGAGGGGCATAAACTCACAGGAGCCGATCCATCAAAGCTTTAAAAGGTTGGCAATTTTTTAGAGCACATGTTGACATTTTAGCACCAGTTTGAATCAGCTACAATTTGTAAATCCAGTTTGTGTACGTTGTATCATATGACACAGAAAAATATAAAGCAACTTACCTTTCTGGAATAGAAACTCTAGATTCGATGTCTATTGACCAGTCATCTTCTGAATGTCTAAATTCATCTTTATAAGTGTCCTCCAATGCCGGAGAGCACTGCCCATCTGTAGACAATAGTTCCAGTGCGATAGACTCTGAGCAGGATAATTCATCATTTTGGTTCCATCCATCATTTTCTTTGAATTTGGACATGTTGCTAGGAAAGAAAAGATGAGGATCAAGGTATGAAATCACTCCCTCACAGCGAATCCTGTAGCTATCAATGGGATTAAAACTTTGCAGTAAAGTAATGTCTACATAACCTAGAGGTTAACAATTTTTTTAAGCAAGTTTAAATTGCCTTGTATTTTACAAAAAAATGGATTTTCATGAATTTAATTTTTTTAATGATTCGCTTTGTGTCGGTTGATATTTTGTTGAATTATTCAGGATCACGAAGGAGGTTAATAATAACTGATACTCCATTGCTCTCCTCTCCTGTCCTGTTATTACTGCAGCCCACCATCAGGTCCTCTGCTATGCTCTGCCTCTTCTTTCCTCTGGCATGCAACATCCTCCTTTGTCTTTCTCTGTCCCGTTCTCTTGACCTGCGCCTCCTCACTATCCTTACGCTACCCTGCACAGCCCGCTTGTCTACCAGGACAGTTGGGTGCTATGAGGTACCCTTCTTCTCTTTAAGGGGCTCAACCCGGTTTGGTGTCCCTGGTGGGGCTGCACATTCCAGACAGGGGTCGGGGCTGATAATTCAGCCCTCGACTGGCTGGTGATGACGGCTCAGGGGTAAACTCGCCTGTACCATAACTCAGAGCCGGCACTCCGTTGGTGGATTAGGATTCCCTGAGACCTGTCTGGTGGTCTGGCACTGGGTTTCACCTTTCTTTTCCTTTCAGGCACCCTCCCTTGGAGACCCCTCTAGGGCTCCCTCCTTGCTTCTTCCCTCAGTACGGACTGGCTCCCACTGTGTGACTTCCCGCTTCTCTTTACTCCTAACTCACCTCTCCCCGGGACTAGTTAACCTGGTAACGGGTTGCCAATTGATCCCCTAGTCTAGGTGTAAGGATGCCTGGGTGGGAGCCTCAGTTTGACTTTACACTCCCCAAATGACAGGAATACTGCACACTCTGTTGTGGGTGCACTACCCCTACTGTGGTGCATTGACCAGTGGGGTGCCACATGACCAAGGTGCTAAGTAGGGAACGAGTAATGAATGTTGTAATGTCATGATAAGTGTCATGTCTCTAGAGGCCTTTTTGGTTCCGGAGTCCCCAGTGCAGAGTGAAGATGATGCCGAAGAAGGTATACTACGGGAGTCTCAAAGAGACTTTACCCTCCTCAGTGACTACCCGGCCAGCTACCCGTTCACAGACTGTGTAAGCTGTAACCTGAAGTGCTTTCTGAACCGGTTCCAGTAAAGTACCAGTATAGAGTCACAAGGCCTCCGTGTCTCCTTTCTGCACCAACTGCTGCATAGCTGCGCTGACCGCGTCCAGCACCGCAACCACAGTGCTATCCTGCCCTGGGGACCCGGCTCCACCTGCAGGGAGCCAGACCACCCAAGCTGCAATACCATCTTCCCCGGCGGTCTGACAGCGGCGCTGGTGAAAATCACTAGAATCTGCAGGTGGCGTCACGAAAAACATTTATTCTTTTTTATTCCCTTTTACTTTTCCCCAATTTTTTTTTTGTTCCAATAATTTTTATTGAGGTTTTGCAAAGCAAATACAATGACATAAACATAGACAGGAATACATAAACAAGAAAACAAAACAGCCAAGGGAAGTAGAGGGGAAGGGGGGAGGGTTTGGATGAGACAAGGACCACCAGGGACCTAAACGCAGATACCACATACATTGTGAACAATGGCAGAAATAGTGATGTGAATAACTCCGTGAACGGCCAACGTCAAAAGTCTAAGTCTCACACAATCGGAACTGCAGACAGGTGGGCCGCCCATCGTGCCCAGTCGTCTATCACCCTGTTTCTGGTGGCATTATCTAAAGCTAGGTGGTATTCATTGTGGAATATCACATTCAGACGATCCGTGACCTCTGCAATAGAAGGGGGAGCGTCCACCCTCCATTTAGCGGCGATGCTCAACCTTGCAGCAGTTAAAACATTAGAAATCAGCGTTCTGGAGTCCCTGGGAAAGAGATGGATCCCTACATGTAAGATTGCCAGCTGCGGCGACACCTGGACACGCATGCCCGTTACCGACCCCATTAAGCCAGAGATGACTGCCCAAAAGGGGGCCAGTCTGGGGCAGGACCACCACATGTGGGCCAATGTACCCCTTTCTCCACAGCCCCTCCAGCATAGAGGGGATCGATCCTGGGAGAAGCGCGCAAGGGTCACCGGAGGGTAATACCACTTCATATGAATTTTCTTCAGGATTTCCAGGTGGTTAACACACCTGGAAGCTGCCTGTAAGACCTTCAGTCTCCTATACCAATCTTCCTCCGGGGCCGTGAACCCCAGGTCTTCCTCCCATCTCCTCATGTAGCTTGGTTTATTGGGGAACAAGGCCGCAGTCATATGTCTATACACTCCCGACAAAGCTTTTTGTTTAGTGGGGGAAAAAAGGAACTTTTGGAAATGGGAGACCTCAGGCGGAGGGTGGGCGCCCCACGTCCCCCCAAGAGAGCTAAAGAAATGTGAGATCTGTGCATATTGGTAGAAAGTCCTCTCTATACCCGGAAATCTTGCACAAAGGCTTGAAAAGGGGCTGGGACAACCCGACTCAAGGAGGTCTGCACAGTTGCAGATCCCCGCCCATGTCCAAGGACCAATGTTCAGGAAGGGGATATGAAAAGGCAAAGCCCTAATGTCTATATCTGTGGCACCCTGGCACCTGTTGGGCACCACAGAAATCCTTAGGTACAATGGAGTAAGTAACAGCACAGCAAAACCACAACACAAACAACACTTAGAACACCTGGTTTCGCCCCGAGCCTCTAGGGGGAGCTACACTGGTGACTTCTAACCAGTTCCCCCTATAAATAGAGTTTTGGAGGGGAAACTTCAGAGTGTGGTAGACGCTACAAGAGCTGCCTGCCTGTGTGAAACCTCCACCCTATGAGGAACACACTAGCCCATCCAGCCTGTTAGCCAGTGGAGATCCCTGCAATTGGGATAGTAGGAAGAAGGAGATCACCTCTCAGGAATACAGAGTTAATCCAACTCTTTCCAAATCATCCGGTTACTGGAACCGAAGCTGTGGAAGCTACAAAGCCATCACAGAGAACCACCATACTACACAGGGAGTCTAGCCCCCTGTTCACCTGCCGCACCTACCAGCGAGAGCCCAGGGAAGAAGGTAGAATTATCATCACCCTTTTACAGTGCCCTCAGTGCTGACAACCAGGTGAAATCCGTTCCATTGAACAAACTGACTGGTCCGGAAGGATTTCATATCCACCCGACCTTAGAGAGAGAACTAGAGAAAGGAAGCCTAACACTGCTTGCTGTGAAACTCCAGAAGTGCCAACTTCACTATCCCGGTCCGAGTGTACCTGACTACCCACCAGTAAAGGTACCTAAAAGAGACTTTGTGTGGTTGTCCATTACTCCTGGGTTCAGCGCGCAGCATCCCGCAGCTGCCTCACAACATCTTGCGCAGCTCCCGGCTCCGGGGACTCCCGCTCATCCTGTGGGGAGCGTTCCATCTCGCTGTATAACATCCCCCGGAGACCTGAACAGCGCTGGTAAAGTTACCAGAATACCCGCAGGTGGCGTCACGAAGACAAATCACCCCACTGTTCCGCCATTCCCCTATTGATCTGGACCACCGGGCCTACACTACCGCAGGCGCGGTTCCGTGACTGGAGGAGAAACAACGCCCGCTACGTGTACCCCCGGCTACGGTGAGTCAGAATTTGGCGTCACGAACAGGATACGTGCAGGCCCGTTATCACGGGTATTGTGTGCTATTTATTGACTGTAAATATCGAACTGTACGTTTGGTCCGCCATTGCTGCGCGAAAAGGCGGGAAAAGAAGGGGCGTGACTGTGCAGAGGGCGCGAAGATTGACCCCGCCCCCACGCTCTGACGACTTCCCCTGTACGCAGCAGGAACCGGAAACTCCCGTGGTGCCTCACTCCTCACCGCGAGGCCTACACTTCCGTTTGCAACCGAGGGAAAGGCTACGCTTAACTAAGGGGGAGCGACCATGAGTAACCCGGCTCCCGATCTCGCGGTGCCCCCGCAAGACCAAGCGGTACCTCAAAACATTCCTTTTGATGGACAGCAACAAATCGGCGGTATGCTACCACAACCCGCTCCGATTATGCCGATGTCTCTACCCTACGTTCCTAGTGCGACCTGGTTACCCAAATACAGCGGCGTACCCAGCACCTTGGAGAACTTCCAGAGGAAGATATGCCAAGCCCTGGACATGTACCCGATGACCGGTAAGCAAAGAGCTTCAGTTATTATGGGACAGTTAACCGGTGCAGCCGAACTGCAGAGCCGCAGCTGGCCTATAGAAGTTCAGGAATCTGTGGAGCAGATATTCGCTAGATTAAACCGGGTCTTTGAGTGCCATACAGAAGCTGGATTAAGACTGTCATTCTATCGTTGTAACCAAGGGGCACAAGAAACTGTCCTTGATTATTCACTGCGCTTGCAAGAAGCATACAGACTGTTAAAACAAGTCGATCCCGATAGTGCTCGAGATGAGAACAAAGCGTTAATTGGACAATTTATTGTGGGCCTTAAACTGTCTGAGGATAGGAAGCAAGCAAGCTGGTGGTCCATACAAAACCCAGGCGCGGAGTTTGATACCTTGAGAGATTTAACAGTCTGGGGACAACGACTCGCTGAAGTACCCGATCCCGCTTCACCGCAGCAGCAGTACACTGACACCCCTTCCGTGCCGGCAGCAGCATCTCCAATCCCTGCGATTCAATCCAGTGCACAGACTGTAACACCTGACCGGTTTGAACAACTGTGTGCTAATGTCGAGCAGCTGATGAAAGACGAGGCCAAGCTACAAGCTGGGAGAAGACCCAAGACAGATGCAAGGCCATCGGACAAGATTCAACTCGCCGACAGTCCAGACGACGTTCCGTGGATGAGGAGAAAGACACAGCCGTCGCGAGGAAAACCTGCAGACCGCCGCAGTCCTGACAGACGCCGCAACAGTCAGCAGAACGACTTAGGAGGACGCAACGTACAATCCCGTCCTTTAAACGAGCGACCCCTGGGCGAGAAGGGCCAACCCCAGGAGTAGACTGTCCAGGCCCTACGTCCAGCTGGGAGCACAAGTATGTGGGAGACTGTCCATACTTACCAATCGTCATCGATGGCATCGCTATCTCCGCCTTGATAGACACTGGATCCCAGGTGACATCCATCCCCAGTACCCTTTACAAGCAGTTCTGGCCCAATGTTAAGCTAGAACCCCCTAACCCTGAGATGAACCTTGAAGCCACTAATGGTATTCCGGTTACCATAGAGGGACAGTGGGAAGCTACAGTAAAGGTGGGGAGGGTGCAGTTGAAAAACCAGGGTATCTTAGTGGTCCAGGATAAGCCTAACCACAAGGACCCATATGTCATATTGGGTACCAATGTCATGATCAAATGTCTCGATGAAGTGTTGTTTTTACTCCAACAGAGTGCTGAAGCCGGTAAACCCAGAGAAAAGAGGGCTATCCAAAAGCAGATCAGAGCTCTGGTGTATCAACAACAGGTAACCTTGTCAAATGGTGAGATTGGCAGAGTAAGAGTCACAGATCCCATTCCAATTGTGGTACCACCCAGAAGTGAAATGATGATCTGGTGTCGAGCAGCCATAGGCCTCAGAGGGCAGGACTACCAAGCTGTAGTAGAACCTGTAATGTCCGACAGTAGTCCTACGCTCTTGACAGCCAGAGGGTTAGTCGATGTAAGAAAGGGGAGAGTCCCCGTACGCATATTGAATTATGGTGATGACGAAGTCAGACTGCCAAGATATGCAACTGTTGCTAAATTGTACCAAGTAAAAGATGATGCTGTGATTGATGTAAAATCCTCAAACCAAATAGTCACTGATGAACCCCCTCACTCCAAAGATCAGTTAGAGAAATGGTGTCAAGACCTCAGTGTAGGAACTGACAATACACCCTCTCACCAGAAAAATGGATTACCCCTAGCACTCATGATGGCTTCCTCCAAATCAAAGGGGGAGAGGACAAAGTCTTCTCAAATAGAAGATACATCATTGAAACTTCTAACAAGAAGCAGATCCAGATCCCCCAGATCCAACCAGGCAGATCCCTGGACTAAAGATCACGAGCAAGATCAGATGGGAGTTGTAAACCCCTCTGACACTCTAACCTACAAACAAAATCCAAAGAGGAAGGAGATGGCCACCAAGAAAAAACACCCCTCCCAGAGATCTACTATACTAAACACTTCAGGCTCAGAAGGCGACACCTCCCCTACCTCTAGCCCCCTGAAACAACGGACAAGAAAAGAAACCCCCTCCTGTCCGACTTCGCGCACATTAGACAATTTTGACTGGACACAACCAATTAACCAAGAATTTTTCAAAGGCATATTCACTGCATTAGAATCAAGATTTGACTCCCTACAAGTCTCCATTGACTCCATTTCACGCAGAACTGATCAGACTGAATCAGATGTATCAGAATTAGAAAACAAACACGATGAACTTGCTAAAGAACATCGTCTTCTTAAAGAAGAATTTAATGTACTTAGCAACAAGGTCACTGATCAGGAAGATAGAGACCGGAGACAAAACCTAAAATTTAGAGGGGTCTCTGAGACTATTAAAACCGACCAACTTGCCCCCTACATTAAAAACCTCTTAAAAACTACTCTCCCCTCCCTGACGGACCTAGAAATGACTCCCGTAAGAATACATCGCATTCCTAAACCCAAATCCCTTCAGCCAGAAATTCCAAGGGATGTAATAATGAAATTTCAATTCGGTCATGTCAAGGAACAACTCTTGGACTACTTACGCACGAACAAATATTTTCCCAAGCCATACAACGACATAAAAATCTTTGCGGATATCTCAAAGGAGACCATGCTCAGGAGACGACAACTTGCCCCACTATCAAAGCTACTACAACAAAACCGGATTCCTTACAGATGGGGGTTCACCCCCACCAGGATACTTCTCCACCATCAGGGAAAATCCTTAGCCCTTTCCGAGACGAACGAGGGACTCGGGGTCCTTAGGGATTTAGGACTTAAAACCTCATAGGAAGATCCCCCTACCCAAATGGCTGGACAGCTCAGCCAAAACATTAGCCGCCAAAGGAGGTTTTTCATCGAGATTATTGGATCCCCTCCATTTGGGACAAGTTGTGAACTTACTTAACCAATATTGGTCCTTGGACCTGACGTCTCAGTACCCAGTTATAGTTAGATACGTTTTTAAGAATAAGTATAGTTTAAATTTTACTTGTCAAGTTAAATTCACTCACCCCAACCTTAATCTACGAAAAAAAGAGCCTTCCCTACTTGTCACCTGACAAACCTTTGAACTTCCACCGTAAATCTTATATCACTATGTCTCTTAAATTCCTATCCCAGAACGCGAATGGACTCAATTCTCCTCAGCGCCGTTTTCACCTTTGGAGAATGCTGAAGCAGAGCAGCGTGGATATAGTGGGCATTCAGGAAACAAAATTTTCCTCTTCCAAGCCTCCAAATTTCACTAACAAGAATTTCCCCAACATTTACTATGCTAATAACTCAAAGAAAAAATGGGGCGTTGCACTTTTATTTAAAAACACAATTGCGTTTGAGATGATCTCAAAAGTGGAGGACCCAAACGGCAGATTCCTTATCTTAGTGTGCAAATTGAACAACCGCCTCTTCACACTGATCAACCTTTATGCGCCTAACAAAGGACAAATCTCCTTTCTCAATAAGATCATGAGAATCGTAGAGACAGTAAAAAAGGGTGATCTAGTTGTTTTGGGTGATTTCAATATGGTGCCCAATGGTGCACTTGATTCATCCACGAAATCGAGACAGCATCTGGAGGCATTGGACCCCTGGCTGACTAAATTAGACCTTTACGATACATTCAGATGCCTTAATACAACATCCATTGAATTTTCTCATTTTTCAAAACGCCATCAATCCTACTCAAGAATAGACCTTGTCCTCACGAATATTTTCACACTGCCCAAATTCACCAAAGTCTCTATCGGCCCAAGGTGCTGGTCTGACCACTCCCCGATTCTATTCGAACTGAAGATAGGCCCCATTATGCACTCCCAAAAACTGTGGCGAAATAATAGCTACATTTATAACCACCCGGACTATAAAAAAGAAATTGAACAGACGATAATAAATTACTTCCAGGAAAATGACAGAGATGACATTCAAATTCCCTCCCTTTGGTCCGCATTCAAAACGGTACTTAGAGGCAAAATGATTGAGCTCAATGCCCGTTTGAACAAAAAAAACAGGGAACAAACCAGGAACCTTATGGTCTCCATACAAGTTTTGGAAAATTCTCACGCACTAAACCCCTGTCTAACAACAGCATCAACTCTCATGAAACTCAGACTGGAACTGAAGGCCCTTTTGGCATCGGACTATGATAAGATGTCCCAAACAATGAAGGCTAAGCATTACTATTCGGACGATCGACCGTCAAAATTGCTGGCAGCCAAAATCAGGTACAGGCAATTAAAATCAAGAATAAAGGAGATTAAAGACCCGCTTGGACGTAACCAGACTCATCCTAAAGACATCGCGGATGTTTTTGCCGGATTCTACGCCTCTCTGTATAATCTTAAAGACAGCCCTACATTGCAGAGACCCTCACACCAAGACATTACTGACTACCTGCAACACCTTAATTTACCATCACTTACAAAGGACGATCTTATTGAACTCAATGCCCCATACTCTGAGGCTGAGGTCTCTGACGTAGTAAAACAATCCAAAGACGGAAAATCGCCAGGCCCAGACGGGTTTCAGAATGAGCTCTTTAAGACCTTTGGAGCTCTTCTGTCCCCCTATATCACTAAACTAGCAAATTATACTGCTTCCCAAGGCCAACTCTCGTCCGACATGTTGGAAGCCATTGTCATAGTCCTCCCAAAGGACAAAGGGGACCCAACAGTCCCTAATAACTATCGCCCAATCTCTCTTCTAAACGCGGACACAAAGTTCCTTGCGAAGTTGGCCTCCAACAGACTTAAACAACATATAGTCAAATTGATTCACCCTGACCAGTCGGGCTTTATTCCAGGCCGAACCACATCAGACGCCACTAGACGAGCCTTGGACTTGCTGGCCTTCACTGAAAAATCAAAAGAACCAGCGGCCTTTTTGGCACTTGATGCCGAAAAGGCCTTTGATAGAGTTCAATGGGACTTTCTTTTCTGTGTTCTTGAGAACTTTGGTCTTCAGGGCAACATACTTCAACTTATTAAAGCAATGTATAATGGCCCAACAGCTAAGGTTTACTCCAACAATTTTTTGTCTAGCCGCTTTTCGCTTTCCAATGGAACTAGGCAGGGTTGCCCCCTGTCACCCATACTGTTCGCTATGTTTATCGAGCCCCTTGCGGCCAGTATTAGACAAAATAACAACATCACAGGTATTTATAAAGGCCATAAGATCTCGTTATTCGCGGATGACATCTTATTAACCCTCGCTAATCCCCTTAAATCTCTAAGACACCTAACAATTTGCATTGACCAGTTCTCATCCCTCTCTCTCTACAAAATTAATGCCTCTAAATCCCAGATACTTGACTTCAATATTGACACCACTCTGTTAGAATACCTAAAAGAAGAATTCAATTTCACATGGGTAAACAAAGAAATTGCCTACCTAGGTATCACCTTAACTAAACCCTTAACAGCAACTGTGCAAACGAATCTTTCAGCCCTATTTCAAGCATTTCACAGGGACTACCTACGTCTAACTAAGATTGAGCTCTCCTGGTTGAGCAGGATAGAAGCCTTCAAGATGTCTCTACTACCGCGTTTCCTATATGTAATCAGGTCGCTCCCCCTTTTCATACCAAAGAGTTGGTTCAATAAATTTCAATCGCAATTACGTGCCTTTGTATGGAATAACAAAAGGCCGAGGGTCGCCAGAGCATCGTTAGAACGACACAAAAAAGCGGGTGGACTAGGGGTCCCAAACCTGTATCACTACTACTTAGCTTCCATCTCTAAACTTTCTAAAAACTGGTTTAAGGAATCATTGGACTCGCCATGGCTGGATGTAGAGGAATCACTAGCACACAACAACTTAAAAGCGCTTGTTATCGCCCATCTAGTCATCCCTTCCAAATCTCTTCCTTCTCACCCCGTCGTCAAGGCTACAATCTCAGCTTGGAAGCACCTGGCCCACAGAGCAGCTAAACACTTTCCTCTATCCAGACTTAAAAATATTCCTTTGAGCACGCTCGAAGTGATGATTAAGAACCTGGACCTCTCCGCCTGGAGGGCAAAAGGGGTCTTATATACCGAGGAACTGCTTCTTGACGATTCTATTCGTCCATTCCACGATCTCCAAGACCAATTTTCCCTATCCAGAGATGAGCGCTCACAATGGAGAACCATATCTGAATTCCTAACTTGCTCTAGACCTAAATTTGCCCTTCCACAATTAGTAGTCAATCTCATATCATCTCCAGAACTTGGGTCTTTATGGAAAACCAACAGCCTCTACCGAGTGCTCAACGAAGAAATTGAATTGCCCCGTCTCTCCTACCTTACCGCATGGGAAGAGGAACTCAACATTCAAATTGACCTGCAGGACATGACACGAACCATACAGACCTCATACGCCAATTCTGCTTGTGCAACGCTGCATGAGTCTTACTTCAAGGTGCTCTCTCGGTGGTACCTCACCCCGGTCAGACATCATCGTTTTGATCCTCAGATCTCGCCCTTGTGTTGGAGGGGCTGCGGCCATCAGGGAACACTGACACATATTTTCTATGATTGCCCGCTACTGTCCAAATTTTGGATTGATATCAAAACCCTAATCTCAGACACCACTGGCCTCACAATCAATCTCACTCCGGAGCTAGCTTTCCTTTCTATAGGGATAGAAAACCTTTCTCCAGACTTCAAATTCTTGACTTCACATATACTGATCACTGCCAAGGTTCTAATTGCTGCTAGATGGAACAAGCCCGAAACTCCCAAATTGCTGCATCTCATTGATAGAGTCACGCAGCACGGGATCTTTGAGTTTAACACAGCATTGCGCACCAATACCCTCGCTAAAATTAAGCGTAGATGGGAGCCTTGGTGGGCAGCCTTCTCACCCTCTTTCCTCATTTAGTCCCAACATTGTGACATTGTGATAATAACAACAACAGCTTACAGGTGATTTTTCAGTTTATTTCCTGCCCTATTATGTTCTTTAGTTAATTTAGAATATAAGGGACCACTTGCTTGCCTCACATCCTGTGATGTAACGTTAATACTGACTGTTTTTTTTGGTTATTACCCAATTCAATTTCCCCGATTATTACGAATTTTCATTTTAACTTAGAATTACAAGCAATAACCTCGTTATTCACACTACATGTGATGCATATGCTATTTAACTTGTATTTGTGTTTGCAACTTGTACCATGTTACTGTTTATTTATGTATGTACCCTCCCTCCCTTTCCCCCCTTCCCCCCCTAGTTTATTCTGTTCCCCCTCCCCCACCCCACTCCCCTCTCCCCCCTTTTATAAAAAATTTTTTCAATAAAGACTTTTTGAAAACCAGAAAAATGGAGTATACCGGGTGGTTCGGGAGTATGAGCAAGTGTTCAGCAAACACCCACTTGACTTTGGGAGGATTAAAGGGGTACAACATCATATCCCCACAAACAACCATGCACCTATCAAAGAAAGGTACAGGCCTATACCACCTACTCACTACCAGAAAGCAAAAGAGATGCTTCAGGACATGAAGAATGCAGGAGTCATTAGGGATAGCTGTAGTCCCTGGGCCGCACCACTAGTCCTGGTTAAAAAGAAAGATGGTAGTATGAGGATGTGCGTAGACTATAGGCAAATCAACAAAGTCACACACAAGGATGCATACCCGTTACCCCGCATAGAAGAGTCACTAGCTGCACTCAAATCTGCCCATTACTTCTCCACATTAGATCTTACTAGTGGGTACTGGCAGGTTGCCGTTGCAGAGGAGGATCGTGAGAAGACAGCCTTCACTACTCCTCTGGGCTTATGCGAGTTCAACAGTATGCCATTCGGTTTGTGCAATGCCCCAGGCACATTTCAGAGACTTATGGAGTGTTGTTTGGGCCACAAGAACTTTGAGACTGTCTTGTTATACCTTGATGATGTCATTGTCTACTCTCAGACTTATGAAGATCACCTCCAACACCTGAGTGAAGTGTTCGAGTCACTGTCCAAGTACGGGATGAAACTGAAACCGTCCAAGTGCCACCTGCTGAAACCCAAGGTCCAATACCTAGGACATGTGGTCAGCGCCGAAGGCGTAGCACCGGATCCGGATAAGGTCACCGTCATCAAGGACTGGCCAGCACCCACCAACCACAAAGAGGTACGTCAATTCCTAGGACTGGTCGGGTACTACCGACGATTCATCAAAGGCTATACCAAGATAGCTGCCCCCATGCAAGATCTCTTAGTGGGCCAATCCAAAAACGGCAAGATCAGGGAACCCCCGTTCCACTGGGGACCAGAACAGGACAAGTCCTTCCAAACGTTAAAAGATGCTTTAACTGGAGAAGAGATCCTGGCCTACCCTGACTACAATCTACCGTTTCTGTTGTACACTGACGCAAGCAATGAAGGTTTAGGAGCAGTCCTATCTCAACGTCAGCAGGGCAAGGAGAAGGTGATAGCCTACGCAAGCAGAAAGCTCCGTCCCACCGAAAGGAACCCGGAAAACTACAGCTCCTTCAAGCTGGAGTTCCTGGCCCTGGTTTGGGCGATCACAGAGCGTTTCAAGCATTACCTGGCATCCGCCCCGTTTACAGCTTTCACAGACAACAATCCTCTAACACACTTGGAGACTGCAAAGCTGGGAGCCCTAGAACAGCGTTGGGTAGCAAGACTCGCTAACTACGACTTCACTGTAAAGTACCGGGCAGGTCACAACAACGGCAATGCTGATGCCCTGTCCCGAATGCCTCATCTTCCTGAACAGGGAGAAGACATAGATGACCTAGAAGAGATTGAACTACCTGCTTTCCACCGTTCCGGTACAGCAACATGTCATCAGAGAAACCAGACACGTGTAGAGAGGACTGTGAACCCGTTACCTCACCATGACTGGAAGGAGGCTCAAGCCAACGACCCAGATGTCAGCCTGGTAAGGGATCTCATCACTCAAGAACACGCCAACATGGACTCTGATGCCTCGCCAAATGCTAAACGCCTGTGGAAGGAGAAAGGAAGGTTGTTCGTCTACCAAGGTAAACTATGCAGAAGATACCTCAATCCAAGGACCCATGAACTCATCTGGCAGATCGTAGTTCCCAAAACTGAAGTCCAAATGATCCTTGAAGCATACCATGATGATGCCGGACACTTTGGATGGAAGAAACTGGAGAGACTCCTGAAGGATCGGTTCTACTGGGTCGGTATGAGAGGGTCTATTGACAAATGGTGTAAAAACTGTGGACCATGTCACCTTCGAAGAAAAGACCACTTAACTCAGAAAGCTCCGTTGCACCCAATTGTTACCACCAAACCTCTTGAAATAGTTGCTCTCGACCATGTGAAGCTTACCCCAAGTCGAACCGGGTACACCTACGCTCTCACCATCGTCGATCACTACTCAAGATTCCTGGTAGTCGTTCCAGTTAAGGACTTAACTGCTGAGGTAGCAGCCAAAGCGTTCCAGAGTTACTTCTGTCGCCCCCATGGGTATCCAGACCAGGTCTTAACTGATCAAGGACCAGCCTTCGAATCAGCTCTGTTCCAAGAATTCTTAGGGCTGTATGGGTGTAAGAAAATCCGCACAACACCTTATCATCCTCAGACGAACGGTTTATGTGAGAAGATGAACCACATAGTCATTGACATGCTCAAAACTTTACCAGTTGAAGAGAGAAATCAATGGCCAGAGAAACTTCCAGATCTGGACATCTACAACCACATACCTGTCAGTTCGACAAATTACACACCTGCTTACTTGATGAGAGCAAGACCAGGTAAACTGCCTATTGATTTGCAGATGGGAACCGTTGAACCCACAGAAGATTCTTCTGATGAAGACTGGGTCAGCCAACGCCAAGAGAAGTACAAGAAAGTACAGGAGAGTGTTGAAAGGAACCTTGAAATCAGTAGGACCAAACAAGAAAAAGACTTTAACAAGCATGCCTCAGCTGAACCGCTAGCTATAGGTGATGTAGTGCTGAAAAGAAAAAGAAAAACCAACAAATTGGATAACAGTTGGGAATCCATACCCTACACCGTTATGCCGTCACACTTTGATAACTCTAAAACTTGTGTTATTAGCAAAGACAATGGGAATACTATTGTGACTGTTTCAAGGGATCATTTAAAGAAATGTCCGCCACAGTTAATCCCACAAGCAACCAGTTACCCTACTGTAACTAAAGATGAAGAAACCAAAGAAAATCTAGTCCTTACAGAAATTGGATACTTACCAGCTGATTGGCCACAAATAGGTGATGCATTCCTCATACCAGTTATGCACTTTTACCAGCCTACAGAAGATCAGCCAAAGCCAAATCCAATTCCACAAGTCCAACAAGAAGAAGTTCAAGTGCAAGAATTGCAGCCTGTTATCATGGAACCAGAGATTCCTGTAATCGGTCAGCCTGCTAGTCCCACAGTAAGAGAAGCCATTCCTAATCAACTACCTACAGAGGTCAGTCCAGTTGATAGACTCCGCACTTACTATGGTCTTACACCAAGCAGACATAGAGAAGTACCAACCACTTCGTACACTACACAAACAGCTTTTGAAACACCCACACTACGCAGATCCACACGTAGTACATTAGGTCAACCCCCACACAAGCTTGGAGAATGGGTTTAAAATGTAGTGGAAAATGTAACCTGTAAGTGTTGTAAATAATTAACCAGTTTTCAAAAACCTGTAAAAAGTAGTGTACAGAAGGGTGGAGGAACTGGGCTATGTCCCAAGTATACTAAGTTGGGGACAGAAAGCGCCTGGTAAGGTATAGTAGGTTAGTACCGGCCTCCCAAGCAGAGACACCCGTAGGGAATGTATAAAGTTTACCATGTATCCCTGGACTTTACCTTTTTCCCTTTTCAAAAACTTTGAACAATTGTCACAGGACTTGTGTGACCACTAACTTTACCTTTTTCCAGCCTGCGGCAGATGGACTAGTGCCGTACGGACTGCTTTTCACCTTTTCCACATTTTTTCACTCCTTTTCAGTGATTTTTGTGTTTTCTTTAAGACTTTGTAAATTGAATGTTATAATATGCTTAGTGTTAAGTTGTAAAAATAACTTTTTGCTCAGCCGGGAGAACTGAGGTTAACTAAGGGGGAATGTGGCACCCTGGCACCTGTTGGGCACCACAGAAATCCTTAGGTTCAATGGAGTAAGTAACAGCACAGCAAAACCACAACACAAACAACACTTAGAACACCTGGTTTCGCCCCGAGCCTCTAGGGGGAGCTACACTGGTGACTTCTAACCAGTTCCCCCTATAAATAGAGTTTTGGAGGGGGAAACTTCAGAGTGTGGTAGACGCTACAAGAGCTGCCTGCCTGTGTGAAACCTCCACCCTATGAGGAACACACTAGGCCCATCCAGCCTGTTAGCCAGTGGAGATCCCTGCAATTGGAATAGTAGGAAGAAGGAGATCACCTCTCAGGAATACAGAGTTAATCCAACTCTTTCCAAATCATCCGGTTACTGGAACCGAAGCTGTGGAAGCTACAAAGCCATCACAGAGAACCAGCATACTACACAGGGAGTCTAGCCCCCTGTTCACCTGCCGCACCTACCAGCGAGAGCCCAGGGAAGAAGGTAGAATTATCATCACCCTTTTACAGTGCCCTCAGTGCTGACAACCAGGTGAAATCCGTTCCATTGAACAAACTGCCCGGTCCGGAAGGATTTCATATCCACCCGACCTTAGAGAGAGAACTAGAGAAAGGAAGCCTAACACTGCTTGCTGTGAAACTCCAGAAGTGCCAACTTCACTATCCCGGTCCGAGTGTACCTGACTACCCACCAGTAAAGGTACCTAAAAGAGACTTTGTGTGGTTGTCCATTACTCCTGGGTTCAGCGCGCAGCATCCCGCAGCTGCCTCATAACATCTTGCGCAGCTCCCGGCTCCGGGGACTCCCGCTCATCCTGTGGGGAGCGTTCCATCTCGCTGTATAACATCCCCCGGAGACCTGAACAGCGCTGGTAAAGTTACCAGAATACCCGCAGGTGGCGTCACGAAGACAAATCACCCCACTGTTCCGCCATTCCCCTATTGATCTGGACCACCGGGCCTACACTACCGCAGGCGCGGTTCCGTGACTGGAGGAGAAACAACGCCCGCTACGTGTACCCCCGTCTACGGTGAGTCATATCCTTACAGGATAATGAGATCTGCTTCCCCACCTCCTCACTCCAGGCTCGCAAGAGTGAGACCATCGTGAGGAGCTGCAGGGACACTCTCGTAGGAGCCAAGCACTCCGCCTCCAAAAGATGGCGCAGAGAACCAGTCCCAAGGAGAGCGGACTCGAGACCCACCCAGCCCTCAGTGCCCCTCGCCATCCACCAAAGCTTGGCCTCTTGAAGCAATGTAGCTCTATAGTACGCCGACAAATTAGGAACTCCCATTCCCCCTTGACTATAAGGCAGATACATGATATTCTCCAATACTCTGGCTCTTCGGCCTGCCCAGATGTATGCATGCACGGCTCATTGCAAGCGTGTTAGTAGGTTGGAGGGAATAGACAGAGGCAGATTGCGAAAGAGATATAGAACTTTTGGGAGGAGGAACATTTTAAAAGCGTGAATGTGCGCCACCCACGACAGGGCTGGCAGGGGGTGAGGGTTTGTTTCTCTGCACAGGGAGGCCAGGAGAGCATCCACATTAACTGACACTATCCTGTGACTGTTTGTTAGGGTGATCCCAAGGTACGGAACACCCTCCTCCCTCCAAACGAAGGGAAACTTCCGACGCAGTCTGGCAGCAAGCGGGCCCGGGACACCGATGGGGAAAATCAACGATTTAGTCGCGTTCAATTTATAATATGATAATTTGGTGAACAGGGCCAAGGCGTCCATCACCGCCGACAGGGAGGTCTCTAAATCAGTGCAAGCTATAATATTATCATCGGCGTAGAGCCCAATTTTATGGGATATCTCACCGACGGAAAACCCAGTTATAGCCGTGTTTGATCTAATAGATTCCGCCAGTGGTTCGATTATCAAGGAAAAGATAATAGGAGACAGGGGACAACCCTGGCGGGTACCGTTAGTCAAAGAAAAGGCCGAGGAGAGAAATCCGGAGGAGAGCACTCTGGCGTTCGGGTTGGAGTACAAGGCCATAATGGCCGAGAGAACAGGGCCCCGAAACCCAAATTTCTCTAGGACAGAGGCCAGGTATCCCCAGTGCACCCTATCAAACGCCTTTTCAGCGTCAAGTGACAGGAGGGCACTGGGGACCAGCCCTTTCAGCCACACTAATCAAATCAATAAAGCGCCTCGTGCCGTCCTTCGTCTGCCTCCCGCTCACAAAGTCCACCTGATCCACATGCAGCAGCGACAGGGTGACTCTCTGGAGTCGGCATGCCAGGAGTTTCGAGAACACCTTCATGTGCAGTTGAGCAGTGAAATTGGACGGTAGCTACCAGGGTCATCAGGGGTTTCCCCTGCTTTGGAATAGTGACAATAGTCGCCGCGAGGGCACAGAGGGAGATAGTACCCGCTCCCTGCCAGAGTTTGCACACCCTCGTGAGGAAGGGAGCCAACAAGCGGGCGATTGTACGGTAATAATCGTTGGGTGCGAACATCCCAGTCACGTACACGACTCAAGTGTCACATCATGTGTCAGCGAACAGTATCCCACTCCGGATCCATCCTCTGCTCAGCCGGGGAAGCAGGTTTCCTCTTGGCCTGGGGATAAGTGGGACCAGCAAGACCCCAGGCTTTCAGAGCTTTATCCAGCAGCTTGGGGGAGGTGAAGATATGGCGATCCCCCCTGCACGTAAATCGGACTCGCACTGGAGTGCCCCAGCTGTACGGGATCCCCGCAGCCCGCAGGGTCCTGCAAATAGGACCGAATTCCTTCCGTTTCACCAGAGTGCCCATAGAGAGGTCAGGGTAGGATGAGACGTTGGTTAAGGCGCCGGGCAGCTCCGGATTTCCTCGCAGGGCGAACATGAGATCTCTGAGTCTGACTGAGGGCAGGCATGCCAGCACATCTCTCGGCAGCGCAGGGTTCACATGGGATGGTTTGGGGATCCTGTGTATGCGATTCGGTTTCACCAGAGCAGGAGCAGTGCCAGGGAGGACATACAGAATGAGGCTGGAGAGGAGATCAGACAATGCAGAATCAGCCACATCGTCAGGAATCCCCCTCAGCTTAATGTTAGCCCTCCTGCTCCTGTCCTCCATCTCCCAGAGTTTAGCCTGCTGAGCCTCAAACTTCCTCTCCATAGAATCGAAGCTGTCAGCCAGGGAGTTGTGGGCTAAGGCAAACTGAGCCATCTTCTTCTCCAGATGGACAGTGCGCTCCCCGAGGTCTGCTACCTCCTTCTTAATATCTCCTAGTATATTTTGGAGATCTTCATGCATTGTCACCCTAAATGAGGATAGTGCGCTCTGTGAGTGGTGCATCTATGCCTGCTGCATGCTCTTGCTCCCCCCTCCCCCCTCCATTAGAACATGAGGAGGGAGAGCAGGGCCTCTCATCCGGTGCCATCTTAGCCTGAGAGGGAGGAAGGCCCCTGTGGAAATAGTCCGTGACCCTGGGGGTACCTGGCTGTGATTTCGAGCTCCGAGGCATCCCGGGGTGCCAGGGGTGTCACGCCGTTCTCTGGGATCGTTTGCAGGCCAGGTGAGAAGTGCTGGGAGCCACTGTGAGTCTGTGACCAGGGAGCCCTGAAGTTATGCGACTGCTTCCATGAAGGTCGAAGCCACGCCCCCACTTTTCCCCAATTTTTGAGCTGACCACCAGGGCTATGGATCTGGGCGGGCCACCAGTGACATCCCTCCAACTCCACGCCCGGGTTCCGAGTTCCCACAGCCCCTGGGTGAATCAGTCACCACATGTCATGATGTGCATTGTGATGTCACGACGTGCGTTGTGATGTGGTTTACTTAATGTTGAAAGTAATGGTGTAGAGTGATAATGCATAAAGAGGACATTATGGGCCAGAGGATAGAAGTTAGAAAGAGAAGAGGATCCACAAAGTAGTCTGGCAAGCAGCACCCTATATGACCGCACAGCCTGCACTTATCTAGGACCAGTCATGATTACAGGTCAGAAAAGTTCAACCACTTAGGCTTTTCTGTCCAGTCAAAAACAGAACCAGGAATATGTTATTTTTTAAGGTATGCATCCCATTGCAAATCATTTTTTGCTGTTTGCACTTTGTTTTGCAATAAACATACCGTATATACTCGTGTATAAGCCGAGTTTTTCAGCCCAAAATTTGGGCTGAAAAGTCTCCCCCTCGGCTTATACACGAGTCAATACGGGGGGGGCTGTGTCCGGGGCTGTGTCCGGGGGCTGTGGAGGCTTCAGGAGTCGGGGGGGGGAGGCTGCTGTATGAGCGGCCCCGTCACGTGGGGCCGCTCATTAAATATGCACTGCTTTCCCCTGTCTATCACCGGCAGGGGAAAGCAGTGCATAACTAATTAAATCCCCCCCCAAGTGCTGGCACCTGCCCCCCCTTGTAAGGGCCCCCCCCCCGATGGTTATATTACCATTCCGGACTTCTGATCCGCGCCGCTCCTCGCTCCTCCTCGCTGCTCCGTCCGTCTTCTACATCTCGGATCTCCGGCCGTCGCAGGCATGTGACGTCATCGCGCGGCCGGGGATCCCGGATGTAGAAGACGGACGGAGCAGCGCGGAGGAGCGAGGAGCGGCGCGGATCAGAAGTCCGAAATGGTAAGAGAAGCGGGGGGGGGGCCCTTGCAAGGGGGGGCGAGGGCCGCTGTGTACCCCCAGGGGCTGCTGGGTACCCCCTGGGGGCTGCTGGGGCACCTGCTGGGGACCCCCTGGGGGCTGTTGGTACCCCCAGGGGGCTGTTGGTACCCCCTGGGGGCTATTGGTACCCCCAGGGGGCTGTTGGTACCCCCTGGGGGCTGTTGGTACCCCCAGGGGGCTGTTGGTACCCCCTGGGGGCTGCTGGGGTACCTGCTGGGGACCCCCAGGGGGCTGTTGGTACCCCCAGGGGGCTGTTGGTACCCCCTGGGGGCTGTTGGTACCCCCAGAGGGCTGTTGGTACCCCCAGGGGGCTGTTGGTACCCCTTGTGGGCTGTTGGTACCCCCAGGGGGCTGCTGGTACCCCTTGTGGGCTGTTGGTACCCCCAGGGGGCTGTTGGTACCCCCAGGGGGCTGCTGGGTACCCCCAGGGGGCTGCTGGGTACCCCCTGGGGGCTGCTATATGTACCCCTGGGGGCCTGCTGTATACCACTGGGGCTGCTGTATACTACCACTGGGGCTGCTGGGGCTCCTGTATACTACCACTGGGGCTGCTGGGGCTCCTGTATACTACCACTGGGGCTGCTGGGGCTCCTGTATACTACCACTGGGGCTGCTGTGGCTCCTGTATACTACCACTGGGGCTGCTGGGGCTCCTGTATACTACCACTGGGGCTGCTGGGGCTCCTGTATACTACCACTGGGGCTGCTGGGGCTCCTGTATACTACCACTGGGGCTGCTGGGGCTCCTGTATACTACCACTGGGGCTGCTGGGGCTCCTGTATACTACCACTGGGGCTGCTGGGGCCCCTGTATACTACCACTGGGGCTGCTGGGGAATCTGTATACTACCACTGGGGCTGCTGGGGAATCTGTATACTACCACTGGGGCTGCTGTATACTACCACTGGGGAGGCCTGTATACCACACTGCTGGGGTCTGTATACCTGTGCTGGGGTCCACCCTCGGCTTATACACGAGTCAATAGGTTTTTCCAGATTTTTGGGGCAAAAGTAGGGGGGTCGGCTTATACACAGGTCGGCTTATACACGAGTATATACGGTACATATCTCTAATGTCTGGTAAAAATATCAATTAAGACAACTCTCTAGTTATTATTTCTAATCAACCATTTAAGCAGTATATTAAAATGGTTGTGCCATGAACAATTGTATTTTAATGAATAAATCTTAAAATAAAAATAAGTTCCACACTTGGATCTGATAAGAAAATGTTTCCTGAGATATTCTTATAAATGTGCCCCTGTGTAATGTATGTGTCCGACCATTCAGAAACAGCTCAGATATATCACATCTCCTGGGCAGGGGAGGAACTAAGAGAGAATTAAGACATTACAGCACGGGATGGCAGCTGATTCTGTAATGGAAAACATTTTCATGTAATGTCTGTAACTCTTTTACTTCCCCCCTGCCCAGGAACTGTGGTATATCCCACCTGTTCCTGCATGGTCGAATACATACAGCTGTGCTCAAAAGTTTACTTACTCCGCCAGATTGATTTCTTTCTTGGCCTTTTTTCAGAGAATATGAATGATAACACAAAAACTTTTTTTCTACTCATGGTTAGTTATTGGATGAAGCCATTTATTGTCAAACAACTGTGTTTTCTCTTTTTATATTATAATGACAACCAAAAACATCCAAATTACACTAATCAAAAGTTCACATACTCTGGAGATTTTGGCCTGATAACATGCACAGATGTTTGGGTGGCTTGGGGTTTGAGTGGCTAATAAAGGTAACATCCTCACCTGATCAGTGTGTGTGTGCATAAAAGCTGAGTGAGTTTCTGTGATCCAGACAGACTCTTGCATCTTTCATCCAGCCACTGACATTTCTGGACTGTGAGTCATGGGAAAGCAAAAGAATTGTCAACTGATCTACGGGAAAAGATAGTTGAGCTGTATAAAACAGGAAAGCAATACAAAAAGATATCCAAGGAATTGATAATGCCAGTCAGCAGTGTTCAAACCGTGATTAACAAATGGAAAATCAAGGGCTCTGTAAAAACTAAACCACGATCAGGTGGACCAACAAAAATTTCGGCCACAGCTGCCAGGAAAATTGTTCAGGATGCAAAGAAAAACACACAATAACACAAATAACATCAGCTGAAATACAAGACTCACTGAAAACTAGTGGTGTGGCTGTTTCAAGATGCACAATACAGAGGAACCTGTAGAAAAATAGGCTGCATGGTCGAGTCACCAGAAGAAAGACATTACTGCCCAAATGTCACAAAGTATCTCGCCAACAATGCGTCAAACGGCACAGAGACAAGCCTCCAAACTTCTGGAACAAGGTAATTTGGAGTAATGAGACCATAATTGAACTTTTTGGCCACAACCATAAACATTACATTTGGAGAGGTATCAACAAGGCCTATGATGAAAGGAACACCATTCCTACTGTAAAGCACAGAGGTGAATCGCTGATGATGTGGGGATGTGTGAGCTACAAAAAGGCACAGGAAACTGAAATACTGGAGGCAAATTTGCACTCATCAGTCCAAAAGCTGTGCATGACATACTTGGACTTTCTAACATGACAAAGATCCAAAACACAAGCAAAATTGACCTGTCATTGGCTACAGCAGGACAAAGTGAAGGTTCTGGAGTGGCCATCTCAGTTTCCTGACCTCAATATCATTGAGCCATTCTGGGGAGAACTCAAGTGCGCAGTTCATGCAAGAAAGCTCAGGAATTTACAGGAACTGAAGGCTTTTTGTCAAGAAGAATGGACAGCTTTAACATCTGAAAACGTTAAGAGCCTCATCCACATCTACCACAAATTACTTCAAGCTGTCATTGATGTTAGAGGGGGAAATACACAGTATTAAGAGCTGGGGTATGTGAACTTTTGATCAGGGTCATTTGTATGTTTTTGTTTGTTATTACGATTTAAAAAGAGAAAACACAATAATTTGACAATAAATGGCTTCACCCAACCACTAACCATGAGTGGAAAAATGTTTTTGTGTTATCATTAGTGATGAGCGAGTATGCTCTGCGCTGCTCGGTACTCGCACGAGTATCACTGTACTCGGGCTACTCGGCGAGCACCGAGTAATCTCGCGATACTCGTGCTGTGCTCGTGGTCCTCATCCCTGCATGTTGGCGCTCTTTAGAGAGCCAGCCCACATGCAGGGATTGGCTTGCAGACCACTGCAATGCCACAGCCCTGTTAGTTGTGGCATTGCAGTGATTGGCCGGCCTGCACAGCGTGACCGAGCCTTTATAAGACCGGGCCGTGCTGTGCTCTGCACACAGCCATCCAGACAGTGAGTGTAGGGAGAGTGTCTGCTGCTGCTTAGGGACAGATTTGCGGCCCTCATAGGTAGATCCGGAGCAGGGCTGCATACTGCTGCTGACCACAACAGTCCTTCTCAGGACTAATCTAGGAGGATATAGGCAGGGTGATCCAGATCAGAATCCAAGCTTTTCTGTGACCATAACAGTCACCAGACTGTTGTACTTACTAGCTTGATACAGGTTAGGGACTAAAATCCTACTCTCCTGTGACCATTACAGTCACCAGACTGTTGTACTTACTACCTTGATACAGGTTAGGGACTAAAATCCTACTCTCCTGTGATCTGAACAGTTACCAGACTGTTGTACTTACTACATTGATACAGGTTAGGGACTAAAATCCTACTCTCCTGTGACCTCAACAGTCACCAGACTGTTGTACTTACTACCTTGATACAGGTTAGGGACTAAAATCCTACTCTCCTGTGATCTGAACAGTTACCAGACTGTTGTACTTACTACATTGATACAGGTTAGGGACTAAAATCCTACTCTCCTGTGACCTCAACAGTCACCAGACTGTTGTACTTACTACCTTGATACAGGTTAGGGACTAAAATCCTACTCTCCTGTGATCTGAACAGTTACCAGACTGTTGTACTTACTACCTTGATACAGGTTAGGGACTAAAATCCTACTCTCCTGTGACCTCAACAGTCACCAGACTGTTGTATTTACTACCTTGATACAGGTTAGGGACTAAAATCCTACTCTCCTGTGATCTGAACAGTCACCAGACTGTTGTACTTACTACCTTGATGCAGGTTAGGGACTAAAATCCTACTCTCCTGTGACCATTACAGTCACCAGACTGTTGTACTTACTACCTTGATACAGGTTAGGGACTAAAATCCTTCTCTCCTGTGACCATAACAGTCACCAGACTGTTGTACTTACTACCTTGATACAGGTTAGGGACTAAAATCCTACTCTCCTGTGACTATTTCAGTTACCAGACTGTTGTACTTACTACCTTGATACAGGTTAGGGACTAAAATCCTTCTCTCCTGTGACAATAACAGTCACCAGACTGTTGTACTTACTACCTTGATACAGGTTAGGGACTAAAATCCTACTCTCCTGTGACCATTACAGTCACCAGAATGTTGTACTTACTACCTTGATACAGGTTAGGGACTAAAATTCTTCTCTCCTGTGACCATAACAGTCACCAGACTGTTGTACTTACTACCTTGATACAGGTTAGGGACTAAAATCCTACTCTCCTGTGACCTCAACAGTCACCAGACTGTTGTACTTACTACCTTGATACAGGTTAGGGACTAAAATCCTACTCTCCTGTGATCTAAACAGTGACCAGACTGTTGTACTTACTATCTTTATACAGGTTAGGGTCTAAAATCCAAATCTCCTGTGACCCGAACAGTCACCAGACTCTTGTCGCTGTATACAGGCAAAATGCGCAAGGGCGTTGGCAAGGGCGTTGGCAAGGAACAAGGAAGTGAACGTGATGGTGGTGCAGGCAGAGGCCGAGGTCATGTGCAAGCACTAATTTCGCAACAACAAAGGGGCACATCTACTCGCTCACACGTCCTGTCCCAAATTCTTGGGGCCCGCTGCAGTACACCGCTCTAGAACCAAGACCAGTGTCAACAGGTTGTTACTTGGATAGCGGATAATGTTTCAAGTCAGATTGGCCCCTCCACAAACACCCTGTCTTCCACACGGTCAAGTGTCAGTAGCCGTGATACTGCACCGCACATTTCCCAACCTGATCCTCCTTCCTACCACCAGGCCGAGTACATGTCCACGGACATTACTGATCCCACACTTGGACACTCGGAAGTCCAGAAGTGTGTACCCATGGGTGAGTGGAAGTACATGGCAAATTGCCATAACAAAATTTAAATTCCGCTGTCATTTGTGTGTGGTGTGGTGAAGTCTGGCCCAATCCAACCCTTCTTTATCTTGATCAGAGTCAGCCTGTCAGCATTTTCAGTTGACAGGCGGGTGTGTTTATCAGTAATGATTCCACCTGCGGCACTGAAAACACGCTCTGACAAAACGCTAGCGGCAGGACAGGCCAGGACTTCCAAGGCGTAGAGAGCCAATTCATGCCACGTGTCCAGCTTGGAGACCCAATAATTGTAAGGCACAGAGGAATCTCGCAGTACAGTTGTTCGATCTGCAAGGTACTCCTTCAGCATCTGGCCAAACTTAGCTTTTCTTGTGGCACTACCCCGCACCTCACGGGCTGTGGTACGTGAGGGGCTGAGAAAACTGTCCCACATCGTAAAGACTGTTCCCCTACCTCTGGCGGATTGGACTTGTGCCCCTCTCGGCCGTACGCCTTGGTTGTCCACCGATTCCTGACCTATGCTGCTAGCGTTTTGTGAGGGGAATGCTTTGCCTACTTCTGTTACTATGGCCTTCTGGAACTGCTGCATTTTGGCTGACCTCTCCGCCTCAGGAATGAGAGAAATGAAGTTCTCCTTGTAGCGTGGGTCTAAGAGTGTTGCCAATCAGTACTGATTGTCGGCCAAGATGTTCTGAACGCGAGGGTCCCGAGCCAGGCAGCTTACCATAAACTCAGCCATGTGCGCCAGACTCTTAACAGCCATCACTTCAGTATCCTGACCAACACGATGACTGAACATGCTGTCCTCCTCCTCCTCCTCCTCATCTCCCCTGTCCTCTGGCCAGCCACGCTGAATCGAGGGTATGACTGGTGTGCATGTCATATCCTCAATTTGGCCAGAGAGTTGCTCCATGTCTTCATCCTCCTCCTCCTCGTCATAGTCCTCCACTGCACGTTGTGATGACATGAGGCTGGGCTGTGTGTTATCACCCACACCCACTACAGTTTCTTGCTCCAAGTCATCGCGCTCCGCCTGCAATGCATCATCTTTGTTTTTCAGCAGAGACCGTTTTAGAAGGCAGAGTAGCGGTATGGTGATGCTAATAATGGCGTCATCGTCGCTCACCATCTTGGTGGAGTCCTCAAAGTTTTGGAGGACGGTACATAGGTCGGACATCCATCTCCACTCCGGAGGTGTTATGTGTGGAGTTTGACCCTTTTCCCGACGGCTTAGGTGATGCAGGTAGTCAACAACTGCCCTCTTCTGCTCACATATCCTGACCAACATGTGCAGAGTTAAATTCCAACGCGTGGGGACATCACACACCAGTCTGTGGGCCGGAAGACGCAAACGGCGCTGAAAGCCGGCAAGGCCGGCTGAAGCAGCAGGTGACTTGCGAAAATGCGCAGACAGGCGGCGAACTTTTACCAGCAGATCAGACAGCTCTGGGTATGATGTAAGAGACCGCTGAACCACCAGGTTGAGCACATGGGACACGCATGGAACATGCGTCAGCTGGCCTCGCCTCAAAGCTGCCACCAGGTTCCGGCCATTGTCACACACGACCTTTCCTGGCTTTAGGTTCAGAGGTGTCAGCCAGTGATCTGCCTGCTGTTTCAGAGCTGTTCACACCTCTTCTGCATTGTGGGGTTTGTGACCTATGCCGACTAGCTTCAGCACAGCCTGTTGCCGCTTCGCAGAGGCAGTGCTGCAGTGCTTCCAGCTTGTGACTGGTGTGGAGGGTACAGTGGATGAGGATGCGCAGGAGGAGGAGGAGGCTGAGGAGCATGACATTCCGGAGCTGTAGAGTGTCGGTGAAACCCTGACAGAGGTAGGGCCTCCAATCCTTGGTGTGGGAAGGACGTGTTCCGTCCCTCGCTCAGACTGGGTCCCAGCTTCCACAATATTAACCCAGTGTGCCGTCAAGGAGATGTAGCGGCCTTGCCCACAAGCACTTGTCCACGTGTCTGTGGTTAGGTGGACTTTGGCTGAAACAGCGTTGTTCAGGGCACGTGTGATGCTTTGGGACACGTGGTTATGCAATGCGGGGACGGCACATCTGGAGAAATAGCGGCGGCTGGGGGCCGAGTAACATGGGACAGCAACCGCCATCAGGTCGCGGAATGCTTCCGTCTCCACCAGCCGGAAAGGGAACATTTCTAGCGCTATGAGTCGCGAAATGTGACAATTTAGGACTGTGGCATGTGGGGCGTTGGCAGCATATTTGCGCCTGCTTTCAGAGGTTTGCTGAATGGATAATTGAACGCTGCGCTGGGACAAGGACGTGCTTGATGGTGGTGTTATTTGTGCGTGGGCAACTTCAGGTGCAGGGCCGGAGGCTTGTTCGCGGCCAGCATGGACAGGGGATTGGCTCGCATGCACAACAGGCAAAGACGTAGCAGTGACATCAGCAAGCACCGCTCCTCGACTCTGTTGTACTTCCCACAAAGTTGGGTGCTTGGCTGACATGTGCCTGATCATGCTGGTGGTGGTCAGGCTGCTAGTTTTCGTACCCCTGCTGATGCTGGCATGGCAGGTGTTGCAAATGGCCTTTTTAGAGTCATCTGGAGCCAACTTAAAAAACTGCCAGACTCGGGAAGACCTAACATTTGACAGGCACCTTGTGTCGTGTTGTTGTTCCGGGGAACGGTTGCCTGCCTTCTGCCTGCAGACACGACCCTGCTTCGTACTGCCTGTTGGGATGCTACGCCTCCCTCCCCCTGTGCACTGCTGTCCTCGCTCTGCATATCCTCCTGCCAGGTTGGGTCAGCTACTGGATCATCCACCATGTCGTCTTCCTCTTCCTTGGCTAATCGCTGGACTGCTCCTCCTTCTCCTCATGTGCCACCATGATGACCCTTACAATAGTTAGGCTGTTGTTTCAGGTATACCCCCAGTGGTAAATTTTTACGCCCATTCTTTTAGAATGGGCATTACAACGACAGGATACCCGCTCCTTTTCAATGGGAAAAATGTTTTGAGGCCCTCCTGCAAGTCTCTATCCTGCGACAATGTGGAGCCTCCCAATTTTCGGCTGCCCTGCCAAAGGGCTATACTACAATACACCCACTTCAGGTTTACTTGCCCTCCTGCACGTCTCTATCCAGGGACAATGTGGAGCCTCCCAATTTTTAGCTGCCCTGCCAAAGGGCTATACTACAATACACCCACTTCAGGTTTACAGGCCCTCCTGCACGTCTCTATCCAGGAACAATGTGGAGCCTCCCAATTTTTGGCTGCCCTGCCAAAGGGCTATACTACAATACACCCACTTAAGGTTTACAGGCCCTCCTGCACGTCTCTATCCTGGGACAAAGTGGAGCCTCCCAATTTTTGGCTGCCCTGCCAAAGGGCTATACTACAATACACCCACTTCAGATTTACAGGCCCTCATGCACGTCTCTATCCAGGGGCATTGGTGAACCTCCCAATTTTGGACTGCCCTGGCAAAGGAAAATACTACAATAGACCCAGTTCCTCAAAATGGGCACATTATGTCAAGACAGGGCTTCATGTACGTCTCTTCTCAGGGTCATCGGAGTGCAGCACAATGTTTTCACGTAGAAACTTTCATGTAATCACAAAAAGTAACATACACCAGCTGTATCTCACTATTGAGTATGTGCCCTTAACATTTCCGCCCTAAATATTCATTTTGGTGTCATTTTGGAAGGTTTTCTGGTGACTCCGTAAAATTGGCGTGAAACTCGGACAACATTGTTCACAGCTGTGACTTTTGAGTGAGAAATGCTTTCAGGGGTCTTCCCCATGGTGTTGCCATGTCATTTGAGCACTCTTCTGAGACTTTTGTGACATTTTTAGGGTTTCTACATGCTGCCGGCAGTCAATTCATAAAAATACTCGGGTCTCCCATAGGATAACATTGGGCTCGGTACTCGGGCCGAGTACACGAGTATCTCGGGATGCTCGGCCCGAGCTTCGAGCACCCGAGCATTTTAGTACTCGCTCATCACTAGTTATCATTCATATTCTCTGAAAAAAGATCAAGAAAGCAAAATATCTGCCCAGGGATGTAAACTTTTAAGCACAACTATACATTGCACATTTATAAGAATATCTCAGGATAGGAACAATGTTTTTAACACATGATCGATGAGTACTTATTGGAAGGACACCTTTTCAGAAACTATGTGAGCGTTTTCCACTGTTTCTATGCACATCTACATACCCTTTGGTACAATAATTCTTAACTTACATCAAGTGCAACGCTTGTTCCCCTCTTTCTCTCACCCCTCCCAGGATTTATTGTATTGTAACAGTAAGGTAGACTAAGCACAAGGGACCTGACCTCTAACTAGGTGAGTACTACACTAACCAATAGGATAATCAGGCACCTTCCAAAATGGGAGGCTGTGCCTTTCTACCATTGGAAGAGAGACACTTCCAGGTTAGGCCATTGTGGCCCTTTAAATCTTGACAGGAGAGCAGTGCCGCATCCTAAGTGCGCTCCTGACATGCCCACAGATCATGCATTAACTTTGAGAGTCGAAGGCCAGCGATGAGCAGGAGCGGGCACAGGTCTGTAGCAGATATGAGTGAACCTGTTGTAGTTTGGGTTCAGTTCAGTTCACCGAATTGACATATGTTCGGTGAATAAATTGGCAAACAGTTCGATGAACTTCCAAACCCTATTGAAATCAAAGGGAGACAAAATCCAAGTCACAGAAAAAAACCTTAAAAGGGCCTCAAAAGCTACTAAAGCAGCTCAAATTAGAGGCAGACACCAGGAAAATTGCCCCAGAATTAACATTTTATCATGGTGCAATATGGATACATGGGACAAGGCCTGGCCCAGTATTTGAATCTTCAACATTAATCAGGAACAGGGAGATGGATGAGTGACACGTGTAGGCATGATGCTCAGAGAGCCCTGCAAAATTCAAGAACAGACAAGAAGAAGACACCCAAGAACAATTTCCACATGTCAAAAAATTATGGCCAGATACCACGAAAGTGACATTAATTGACCCAGAATAAAAATTGTATTTTTAATTAAACTTTATGCTCCACCACACTCAGGTGGCACAAGTATAAGCTTCTCTGATACTATAGGAAGAAGGATTCAGGTGGGTCAGTGACATATATAAGCCTAGCGGGCAGGGTGCCCCTTTAAACTTCATGTAAAAACTATAATAAATTTTATGCTCCACCACAATCAGGTGGCACAAGTATAAGCTTCACCGACTACTACAGGAAGAAGGATTCACGTGGGTCAGTGATATGTATAGGTTTAGCGAGCATTCATCTGCTACAATACTTTTTATGCTGTGTCACACTCACGTGGTCCAAGTATAAGCTTCACGACTACTATAGAAAGAAGGATTCAGGTGGGAGAGTAACATTGACTTAGTGGGCAGTGGGCCCTCAAACCTCATACAAAAACTCCAATAAATGTTATGCTCCACCACATTAGACTGTCGTGAGAAAGGTTAGTTTTACCCTACTGATGATGTGTTGTCACAATAGCAATCCTGCTCAGTACGAGAGGAACCGCAGGTTTAGACATTTGGTGCATGTGCTTGGCTGAGGAGCCAATGGGGCGAAGCTACCATCTGTTGGATTATGACTGAACGCCTCTAAGTCAGAATCCCCCCTAAACGTGATGATACAGCAGTGCCGAGGAGCCCATCTCGGCCAGGGTTAACCGGGGGCCCTCAGACGCCAACGGCGAGTAATACCGCACGCCCTGTGGACCGCTGTGATGTGCAGGCATTGCCCTCCCCTCTCTCTATCACTCACAGAATGCAAATCATTAGTCCTCCCTTCAGTTTCAGTTTCACTTAAGCACAGACAGAGAGAGGGCTGGATCCTGGAGCTGCAAAATAACACCCCCTGGTGACTAAAGAATATGGACCCTGCTAATTATAATCACTAATGAGTGAGTATTAAAACGTTTTTCTCCACTTTCACAGGATGCTTTTAGGAGACAAAAGAAGTGTGAGATTAATGATAGGATGGTGCAGGGACATGTTTTGATAGCTTAGGAGGCATTTTGGAGGTGACAGGATCCCTTTAAGAACTGGCTTAGTGATAGGAAACAAAGGGTGATTATTAATGGAACACACTCAGAATGGGTCACAGTTAACAGTGGGGTACCACAGGGGTCAGTATTGGGCCCACTTCTTTTTAACATATTTATTAATGACCTTATAGGGGGCATAGAGAGTAGAATCTCAATATTTGCAGATGACGCTAAACTCTGCAGGGTAATCAATACAGAGGAGGACAATTTTATATTACAGGAGGATTTATGTAAACTAGAAGCTTGGGCTGATAAATGGCAAATGAGCTTTAATGGGGATAAATGTAAGATCATGCACTTGGGCAGAGGAAACAAAAGGTATAATTATGTGCTTAATTGTAAAACACTGGGCAAAACTATCACTGAAAAAGACCTGGGTGTATGGGTAGATGACAAACGTACATTTAGTGGCCAGTGTCAGACAGCTGCTGCAAAGGCAAATAAAATAATGGGATGCATTAAAAGAGGCATAGATGCTCATGAGGAGGATATAATTTTACTTCTATACAAGTCACTAGTGCGACCACACTTAGAATACTGTGTACAATTCTGGTCTCCGGTGTATAAGAAAGACATAGCTGAACTAGATCGGGTGCAGAGAAGAGCGACCAAGATTATTAGAGGACTGAGGGTTCTGGAATACCAAGACAGGTTAATAAACTTGAGGTTATTTAGCTTGGAAAAACGAAGGCTTAGGGGTGATCTTATAATAATGTATAAATATATGAGGGGACAGTACAGAGAACTTTTTAATGATCTCTTTACTCTTAGGCCTGAGACAGGGACAAGGGGGCATCCTCTACGTCTGGAGGAAAGAAGGTTTAATCATAATCACAGACGCGGATTCTTTACTGTAAGAGCAGTGAGACTATGGAACTCTCTGCCACATGCTGTTGTAATGAGTGAGTCACTACTAACATTTAAGAGTGGCCTGGATGCCTTTCTTGAAAACTATAATATTACCAGTTTATATATACTAGATTCTTTGATAGGGCGTTGATCCAGGGAACTAGTCTGATTGACGTATGTGGAGTCAGGAAGGAATTTTTTCCCCCAATGTGGAGCTTAGTGTTGCCACATGGGTTTTTTTTGCCTTCCTCTGGATCAACATGTTAGGCTATGGGTTGAACTAGATGGACTTTAAAAACTATGTTACTATGTTACATTTAGGTGTCACAAGTGTAAGCTTCACTGACTACTATATGTCATGACTTACAGATCAGGAGTCTGTAGTATTTATTAAATCGGTTTATTTCCTTCGAACCTGTGAGGGTTGATGTCTCTTTTTCTCTGCTGCTGTTGCTGATCAGGTAATGTGGTTTTGCTGACCACTTTCACCACCCTTTAAATATTCCCATGACTTATCACCTGATGTCGTTTATAGAGTTCATTCTATTCAAGAACATTCTGATTTGTTGAGCTCCTTGTTGCTTCCGGAGATCTGCTGTCTAGGAGCGGTGCATTTTGTAGCCTTGGAATTGGGCTGCTTCCCAAGCTCTTTTTTTGATTAGCAAGCCTGGTGTGACATCGTAAGTGTGTCATGCTGCAATTAGGACCAATGTGAAGGGCACTCTTAACATCATTTAAAGGTTATGGTAGATTGACATATTCTGGTTTTGAGCAATAACACGAGATACAATAACTTTTATGTTGCATTTGAAATATAACAAAGTAAAAATTAATGGAACGAATATATGAAAAAACTTACGATAAATCATTGTGGCTTGGAGAAACAGCGGGTGAAGACTCTTGAGATCTTTGTGAAGCACCATTTATCTCTGATAGTTCTGTAATATGATTTTGCCCTTGATTTGGAGGAGACAAATTACATGGTATCTTAGAAGATGTCAGTTCCACGGGAAGACTTGGGGAATGTTGTCTAGGAACCCTGCTAAATTCTGACTCGGATCTTTCTTTGCAGTTGAAAAATTCAGACTCCGCGAGTTGCTTAGCTGCCTGGTACTCTTTGTACTTTTCCCATTTCGGAGGGGGTGGCCGAGGAGGCTTTTGTTTTTTTGATTGACTAGATGACTTTCTTTCATCCAGTTTGGTAGCAGCCAACTCAATCTTGTCCCGTAATGCAAGATATTCAAGGTCAAGTTGACTTACGGAGTAAGCTCTATTTCGGGATGGATCCAAATGCCCAGCCTGAAGAGATGCGAAATCTTTAGGCCTGATGAGATTTTCACAGGAAAGATCGTATGAAGATGTTGTCTTGTAACATTCACACCACTCACGGCTGTTCTCGCAGCATTGTGTTGTTGATCCAGAGCGTTGAATGCCAGGTGGAAAATTATATAAGTCGCTGTAAGAAATGATAACATATATTTTAATGCAATTTTTCAGTTTTTCAATCCAATGTTATACAGTATCTTTACAATTTTTTTTTATAGTACAAGTGTATTTCCAATTTCAGTATAATTTTCATATTAAGATTTAAATGACAAATGTACGGTATGCATCTACCTCACCATGAACTCAAAGCAACTGCTCTACACACTTGGCCAGCTCTATACAGTGATCTGGTCAGTATTTCACATCAGTATTTGTAAGTTAAAACCAGAAATGAGGCCTGCAGTACGGCACAGAAAAGATGCAAATCTGTGCTTTATCAGTTTTTTCTGTGCATATTCCACACTGTATTGGGCAAGTCACATTATGAAAATTGCATATAAATGTTCTTTGCTATATCTTTACTAAGGGTGGAGGCACACCGTCATGCATCAAAAAGGAGCGTTTTGATGTATGACAGTGATGCCAGTGCTGTGCGTTTTTAATGTGAGTGTGGTGCGTATGGGTGTGTGTGCATAGCTGTATGCATGAGAGTGTAGTGTGAGTGTGCTGCGTGAGTCACTGTTTGGCGCGATTCTGTGTGATGCTTTCCGCGGTTCTGAAGTTTGGTTGGCGGGATTTCTCAGCATGCTAAGTAATTCCACCGAGCAAACTTCAGGACTGGCGACAGCATTTACCGATGTATTCAAACACTGCTGCTGTTAAAGCAGCGGTGTTTGAAATTGCCGAGTTGGCGGCACAGTAACCTATCAGCTTTCACCGCTGTGACATCAGTGGTGAAAGCTCATTGTTTAAATCATGTGGTTGTTGCTTTCCATGGTGTTGAAGTTTTAACTTCAGGACCATGGAACGCTTTGACATTTAAACTGCAGCAGTGTTTGAATTTAGCGATAATTGCTTTCCATGGTCCTGAAGTTTCAACTTCAGCACCATGGAAAGCAATTACCGCTAAATTCAAACACTGCCAGTGTTTGAAAGTCTGGGCTTTCCATGGTCCTGAAGTTAAAACTTCAGCCCCATTGAAAGCAATTACTGCACGATTTAACCAATCAGCTTTCACCGCTGCTGTCACAGTGGTGAAAGCTGATAGGTTACTATGCCGGCAACTTGGCAATTTCAAACACCGCTGAAAGCAGCGGTGTTTGAAGACATTGTAAGTATGCACATGTGTATGACTCTTGGACAAAGTGCCTCAGTGTCCGCGCTGCTGCTCCGAGACCAAAGAAACACAGACACAGGAATGTCTGGTACAGCTACAGCCTTTATTTTCCGACGCGTTTCGGAGCCTCCTCCCGAGCTCCTTCCTCAGGGAACATCCCTGAGGAAGGAGCTCGGGAGGAGGCTCCAAAACGCGTCAGAAAATAAAGGCTGTAGCTGTACTAGACATTCCTGTGTCTGTGTTTCTTTGATCTCGGAGCAGCAGCGCAGACACTGAGGTACTTTGTCCAAGAATCTGCATTACGACCACGGTCACCATTGGGAGTGCGGTCCCTGCAGCAGCTGCTTGTACGCTATTCTACCAGTTGTGGGTTTCACAACTGACAAAGGTGAGCAATTCCACATCGATAAGTGAAAGTGTGTTATTGAGATAAGACCCTATTTGCGCATTCTTTCTTTCACACATGTGTATGACTATCACACAGTGTGCTGTATGGGTATGGGGAGATTTTCTCGTACCCATATACTTACAATGGCCACTCGTGCGAGGAAATCGCGTTGAATCGTAGCATGCTGTGATTGAACTAGCATTTCCCTTGCAATGCGAGTTTAGTGCGTTCAAATCACACTAATATAACCAGTATCATTTAATAATACTGGTCCGAGTGCAATGCGAGTTTTTCTCGCATTGCACTCGCACGATTCTTGTGCCCATGTGCCTCCACCCTAATAGAAAATACCTAAATAATGCTATAGGAATATGGTAGGTCATTTTTGTGCTTAGTGTTTTTATTTCAGTAAATAAGAAGACCAGAAGGTATACAAATAATGGCAGTGTGCAATAGTGAACAAATTGATTGCTCTCAGTGGGAGAAACAAAATAATTATCTTGTAGTTGTGACACTTTTTAATGGCTACAAATATAAAGTAATGATGCTACAAAGCAGCGAGCTTTTGAGATGTCTCACGTCTTTTCATCAGACATGGTATGACAAAATATTCGAAAAGATGCAAATATATATAAATGTGGCGCCTCTGCGACAGGGCGGCCACAGGGTGAACTGCAGCTGGATGAGGTAAGACGGTCAACTCACAAAACACCCACACACAAATGAGCCCCGACCCTGAGCCAAGTCACTTATTGTCAGGCAAGGGGTGGCGGGTAGGGATGAGCGAGTATACTTGCTACTATTCGGTATTCGCTGAATAGTAGCGGTATTTGGGCTACTCGCTACTCTTCGAGTATTTATGTGTACTCGGGAGTAGCGAGTAGTCCTAATACTTTCGCAGTGTATCTATGGATCCACTGCGAAGATAGCCTAAAAGTGAGTAAAAGTTGTTAAAAAACAATAAACTTACATACTCACCTGTCCGACGCCTGCACCGGGACCGGAAAACCTCACTTCCGATCGCTGGACAAAAACCTTTCTCTACCAGCCAATCAGATGGCCAGTAGCGATCTGGCCAATCAGATGGCGCCACGTCACACCTACGTGATTGCTAGCGGCCACCTGATTGGCCAATTTGCAAGGTCCTAGATGTACTATCAGGACCTTGCAAACTGGCCAATCAGGTGGCCGCTAGCGATGACATAGTTGTGACATGGCACCATCTGATTGGCCAGATCGCTACTGGCCATCTGATTAGCTGGTAGTGAAAGGTTCTTGTCCATCGATCGGAGGTGAGGTTTTCCGGTCCCGGTGCAGGCGTCGGACAGGTGAGTATGTAAGTTTATTGTTTTTAAACAACTTTTACTCACTTTTAGGCTACTTTCGCAGTGTATCCATAGATACACTGCGAAAGTATTCGTACTCGCTATACTCGCAACGAATAGCGAGTACCACTACCTACTCGTTGCGAGTATAGCGAGCACGAATAATAAGGTACTCACTCATCCCTAGTGGCGGGAGCAGAACAACATGTGGGTGGAGAGAGAAAGAGAGGACCTGGACAAAAGGGTGGAGGAACAGTAGTGAAACACTGGAACACTAAGTTGGGCGAGACAATCGATGGAATTCCCTGGAGGTAGTTGGCTAGGAAGCAGCTTGCCTTGGATGGTAGAGAAGGGAAGTATCCGCAAGCCAAGACACCCTTCATCTGAGCACTGATAACCACAAGCAGTGAGAGAACAATGGGACCCAATGGCTACTACTAATGGCTGACCAGGGACCCAGGCTGAAAAACCAGAGAGAGATTGAAGGAGCCAGGTGAGCCCAAATAACACGGGTTACTGGTGGCCAGGGCCAGGACAGCCAGAGTGCCGGCTCTGCAGATATGGCGGGGGAAAACCTACATGACCCTAACCACAAGACACCCCGGCGGGGGTGGGAGCTCTATGACCCGCGACCTAACTACAACTATGGAGTAGTACAAAGCCATCGTACTAGGGTTAGTGACCCAAGGAGGGAAAGTATCACTACAAAGCCCCTGACAGCCTGACTGAACCCGTAGGTGAAGACAGAGACAGAACAGCAGGGCCTGAAAGGTACACTGAGGGGAGTGACGCAGAGAAACCATCCCAGCTGCAGTTAGAGCTCGATCCTGGAGCCGTGGTGAGAACCGGTCCACAATGTGTGTGAAAGACTGTTTTGTAAGAACTGCTGCTGTGCCACCAGTAAAGTACCTGCTCAGCTCAAAACGTGTGTCAGACTGTTATTCTATGAGCCGCAGCAGAATCTCCGCCTGCAGAGCCGCCTGTTAGCTGTCCCTGCGTGCTGGCTGGAAGAGCTGCGGGGAGAGATAAGTGCAGCATCCAGAGCACACGAACCCCTTCCCTATACCTACCTCAGGGACAACCAGCCCTACCCGTGGAGGGCTCTCCATCTCAGCTGCCCTCATCATCGTCCTCGGCAGGAATACGACAGCGGTGGTCCACGTTGACCATACACCATGAGTGGTGTCACGAAAATCCTACAAACTTTATCCCCTTTTTATAGCCGCACCAAGGACAACAGGATCTGGCCATGGCACCCTGACACCCGAGAGACACGATAGCTCTGTCTTGAGTACCCCGGTCCTTGGGGGTGTGACACATACACACAACCAGAGCAGATGCAAGGTATAATAAATGGACATTTGGACATCTGCTGTAGTTGTGTGTGTATATACAGTGCCTTGTGAAAGTATTCGGCCCCCTTGAACTTTTCAGCCTTTTGCCACATTTCAGGCTTCAAACATAAAGATATAAATTCTAATTTTTTCGTGAAGAATCAACAAGTGGGACACAATCATGAAGTGGAACCAAATTGATTGGATATTTTAAACTTTTTTAAAAAAAATAAAAAACTTAAAAGTGGGGCGTGCAATATTATTTGGCCCCTTGAGTTAATACTTTGTTGCGCCACCTTTTGCTGTGATTACAGCTGCAAGTCGCTTGGGGTATGTCTCTATCAGTTTTGCACATCGAGAGACTGAAATTCTTGCCCATTCTTCCTTGCAAAACAGCTGGAGCTCAGTGAGGTTGGATGGAGGCGTTTGTGAACAGCAGTTTTCAGCTCTTTCCACAGATTCTCGATTGGATTCAGATCTGGACTGTGACTTGGCCATTCTAACACCTGGATACGTTTACTTTTTGAACCATTCCATTGTAGATTTTGCTTTATCTTTGGGATCATTGTCTTGTTGGAAGATAAATCTCCATCCCAGTCTCAGGTCTTTCGCAGACTCAAACAGGTTTCCTTCCAGAATGGTCCTGTATTTGGCTCCGTCCATCTTCCCATCAATTTTAACCATCTTCCCTGTCCCTGCTGAAGAAAAGTAGGCCCAAACCATGATGCTGCCACCACCATGTTTGACAGTGGGGATGGTGTTTTGAGGGTGATGAGCTGTGTTGTTTTTACGCCAAACATATCGTTTTGCATTGTGGTCAAAAAGTTCAATTTTGGTTTCATCTGACCAGAGCACCTTATTCCACATGTTTGGTGTCTCCCAGGTGGCTTGTGGCAAACTTCAAACGACACTTTTAATGGATATCTTTGAGAAATGGCTTTCTGCTTGCCACTCTTCCATAAAGGCCAGATTTGTGCAGTGTAACCCCTGATTGTTGTCCTAGGGACAGACCCCTCCCACCTCAGCTGTAATCTCTGCATTCATCCAAAATTGATCTTTGGGCCTTTTGGCTGCATCTTTTGATCAGTTTTCCCCTTTTAGAGATGAAAGTTTAGAGGGACGGCCAGGTCTTGGTAATTTGCAGGGGTCTGATACCCTTCCATTTCAATATGATCGTTTTGCACATCCCCTTTAAAAGGGTACCGCACCCACGGCAATATTGCTTGCAATTTCACTGGCAATTTGCGGGTTCTGTGAAATCTTTTGGACACATTGACCCCTTTTACACGACCACAAAATAGAACAATGTGTCCATGTTTTCACTGCAACCAGAAAATTGCCAGTAAAATTTGCAAGAAAATTTTTGCCATGTGGACGGAAACCTTTAGATTTTTAAAAAACTTGGGAAAAAATCTTTTTGTATCCAAATCCGGCTTTAAACTTCGCCCCCAAACAATCCAACCTGCCTCGTGTTTTTTCCTTTGGCCCTTCTTTATGTTCTTTTCACTTGAAACAAAACCCCAGCGTATCACAGAGCAGGTCATTTATGCGGAGACTTGATTAAAAACAAAGTGGTTTTCTATTTATCATTTCCATCATTTAAGGGGCAAAAAATTGGGGCTTTTAGGGGTTTCCCCACTGAACTTCTAGAGTGAGTTTTTTTGCGCTGAAAGTAAAGGGGCCAAATTAAAATTGCATGCCCCACTTTTCAGTTTTTTAAATTTTTTTAAACAAGTTTAAAATACCCAATAAATTTTTGTTCCACTTCACGATTGTGTCCCACTTTTGTTGATTCTTCACAAAAAAAAATTTGAACTTTTACCTTTAAAGGTTTTTAGCCTAAATGTGGCAAAAGGTTAAAAGTTTAAAAGGGGGGCCCAAAAACTTTCACCAAAACACTGTAAAAATATTTGTTTTTTCTTCTTTAAAACTTTCTGCATCTCAAAGAATTTGAATATCATCAAAAACAATGTCATATTGGGCCCTGTTTCAGGGGGTTTCTAGGAGCCCCCGAAACACTTTGACTAATTTAAAAAAAATTTTATTCACCTTTTGATGTCTTGTGAAAAACAGCAGCGTGGGTTTTAAACCCTTCATCCCCCCCACTTTTCATTTTCGGGGACCTTTTTCGTTTTCATTGGGTGTAAGCCATAATCATCAACATTAACCGAAATTAAAAAACTTGAAATGATCACTCGTGTGTGTTTGTAATGTCTCTATATAAAAAATACATTTTAAATTTTTCAATGAATTACTGGGAAAAAAATTAACTTTTTGATGGGAAAATTTTTAATTC